>BMAT01005396.1:41438-52598 GCA_019649035.1 Elysia marginata | reverse complement strand
TTCTCTCTCTCTCTATCAATCTCTCTCTTTGTCTATCTTTTTTTCTCTCTATCTCTCTATCTATCTATATCTCTTTCTCTGCCCTTCTCTCTATTTTTTTCGTTCTTGCTATACCTTTCTCAATCTCTTTCAATTGATCGCCATTTCCCTTAAATCTCCTATTCAGATTATCGTTAAAAGAATCATAAAGAGCTCTCCTATCAACTGTTTCTCTCTTGAGAATAAGAAAGCCCGTCCATAAAAATTGCCTTTCTTCTCGGAAATCTCACAGTAAAGGCGATGAGACAGATCAGTTCACAAACGTCATAAAAAATTCAAAGTTTATACACTAAGCCGTCTTCTCTTAATGGAGAAAAAAAGGCATTGAGTTGCTTCGGACGAGAAGAAGCTATCCATTGGTTCAACCGTAAATTACAGACGGCTTTAGTGCCTTTCGCTTGCGGCCTCGAGAACCTGATCTTAAATTGACGTATCTAGGTCTAGATCTACTCGGTGTTTCTGAGAATTACGGGAATGACAACTAGTCTGCCTTCAGCACATCGTCTTGTTTTAGCCTTCATCTTTGGTGCCTTTACCATCAAATCGACGCTTAGCCTGTACTAAGAACCACAGACTCTAGGTTAACTTTGTAGTTATTCACTTTTGTATTCGAAATTCTTACCATGTTAGACAAGTTCTCATTGGAATTCCTATCTTTTGTTCTGTATCCCTTCATACGTCTCTCCCATACGTATCTCGACTGAATCTTCCAAACTTACTAGATTCTGCAAAGTCAATTATTAAATACTTTATTGCTGCAGTGTAGAGAACTCCGTTATTAGCCTTCTGCTACTACTACTACTACTACTACTACTACTACTACTACTACTACTACTACTACTACTGCTGCTGCTGCTGCTGCTGCTGCTACTAATACTAATACTACTACTACTAATACTACTACTAATACAACTACTACTGCTGCTGTTTCCGCTCCTGCAACTGCCAAACTAACATTGAAAAAGGAAAGAAATAACAATAAGAAATTATGCCACACAAAATTTTCTCTTTCTTCTGATATCCAGACTTTGAGCTTTCGAGCGATATATATGTCCTGACTGAGAAATAATAAACAACTGACTTTCAGATTTTTTGTTTTGTTATGCTGACTAGGACAAAGTGACCTTAGCCATAAAACATATTTCTGAAAAGCTGACTAAGGACTTAGTTCTACTCTGGTTATAAACTGATTTGTCAAAGGCAATGACGTCAAAAGGACATTATGTAATATTATGCTAATGATTTTGACCTTGACTATAAGGTATTATATTGGTAGGAAAATAATACATGTATTCGTCTCCTGGCTTTTTATATCTTACATCTCATATATTCACTGAATAACAACGAAGCACCGTTACATAACTGGCTATACTGTATGCATCTCATCAACTCGCTACCAACAAGTATGATAAATAAAGAAAAAAAAACTAATTGCATCATGAGGGGGACATGGGTAGTACACAAAAAACCATTAATCCCTATATGGTGTGTAGATTACATGGTAAATCCTTGGGCTCAGTGTAAGATTTCTAAGTAATTTTAGAAAACACACGCAAACTGTGAACAGACTAGGTGACATTTCGTACCAGCTAAAAGGTTTCCAAAACAAAACAAAAACAAACAAAAAAGCAGAAGTACTAAGAGATACTATAAAAAGTTACCGAGGTGAATAATAATAAAATATTGTCTGTGGTGTTGTTATTTCTTTTGGGAAAGAAATTAAAAGGGCTGAGCTTATTTTTCTATTAATTTTTCCATTTTTTTTGTTTTTATGAATACTATACACACCCTTGCAGATCGAAAGCCGGATAAAAGCTATTAAATATCTCTGAAATATCTCAATGAAAAGGTGGTAGGTAATCTTTCAAAGGATTTTATTTGTCGTTGAAATGTTTGAGTAAGTCAGTCTACTAAAAGTTGTTCAGCGGGTATTATTTTGTTACAAAAAAAAAAATTAAAAAATTGGAGAAGTCCATTTTGCTCTTGACAGTCAGACCATAAGGTAGTTTGCTATCCCAACAATCGCCTATAAATATTCCTAAATTTCAAACCAATTGAACATTTGGCTGAAAAAAAACATATTACGTTAGTTTTGCATTTGTTAAATGGGCCACCTTGTGATAGATCGATAGCTAAACAATGACTTCAAATCCTATTATAGAATTTTTTTACTGGGAAAACCTTAATGAACGATAAATATTCTTCTTTATCAGTTAATGTTGCTATATGTGGTAAAAGAAAAAAAGACATTATCTTCTTGCATATTTAAAATACTGGTCAAAGCATGATTACAGGGCCTTTATCTATCGTCTGCACTGTGAAGTATTCAGACGAGAGGAAATTATTATTTTCGAACTTTTTAAAAACCTTTGGAGATTTGAGCATTCATGGCAGTAGTGTTTGTTTTCTTTCTTGCCTTTTTACCTGCTTACTACCGAAACGAAATGGGGTGAAGAATGTAATCAGATATCCATAGAATAAACAAAACAAGTTCATATCGATACTCTATTTCTCCTTCAAACGAAAGTGAAAAAAGGGAATAAGGGAGGGTTTTTCAGAGAACTGTTAAAGGTTGAATACCAATTAAGTATTGTTGCGAGGCTGTTTCAGGACTAACCTCTTTTGTATGTAAAATTCAAAGGCTTACAAGGGAAATTCGTCAGCGGACGAGGTATTTTGCTGAAACAAACCCAAAACACTCACCATCGTTCAAGGGAACTGCTCTTCAAGAGTTATTTTAAAGTTCATAGAACATCCCTTTAGGGGATTACAGTTTGTTTCAAGAAATGGAACTCGTTTAAATAATAAAAACATGAAGTTCCAGCTTGGGAATTGAGCTTTACATCACTGCCTAGTGTCAGCTGCTAGGCATACTGCTACATCTCTACTACAGTGTAATAATAGCCTAGTCCTACACCTAAAACGGGAAATTGATTTTAAAGCACAAAAAAGTATGCCCACGTTAGAATTGGGGCTCCATTGTATAATCATACAGGCCTCATGAACAACTTTTCCCTACATTGTCCCCTAGGAAAACAGGTCTACTGAAAAACTTTTCTCTCAATTTTATTTTGAATATAAAGATTATAAATAGATCTAGATTAAATCAAAGCCAAATATGTATATTTGTCTTCAACTCACATGCACAGAACAGTTAAGACACAAACATCGAAACGCCTAAGACTCATTAAAATTTCTGTAAATTATATTAAGCTTTGTAAAATAATTGACCATGGTAACATTCATAATTCATCGTCAATTAGAAATGCTTTGAGAAATTAAGGAAACAAATCATTCAAAGTGAAAAGTAAAATAACAGCTAGTTTAAAAGAGAAAGGCAGTTTGTTTGTTTTTTTTCGTCATTGGGCTGTGTAACAGTTTCTAAATTAGATCCAAAATAGGACACCACAAAGCCTGGGAACTTTTTGAAAAATTAATAAAGAAAAAAAATTAATTTCCAACCTCAAGAAAAGCGTCAGCTAAACAAACTTGCAGGTGAAAAAGTAATGGAGATTAATTGTGTTGAGACTAAAAGATGTATGTCTCTCTGTCATAAAATGCATACGGCCGCATAGTCTATATATAGCCTGGACAGCCAACCTACCCAACGGGAAGAAACGGCACTCCTTCGAGTAAATTAGAGTTGCGTCGCTCTTTCATTGTAATTCCCCTATAGGCATCAAACCCATTCTTGCATCTTCTTAAGTTATAACAAAGAAGAATTTGGCCGCGAACATACTGCGCCCGGTCCGTACCAGCCAAGCAACGGGTAAAAATAGAGCAATTGTGATACAGTGGGAAAAAAACACCGTCTGGTCATACTGGCAGCTATGATCAGACGGTGGTTTTTTTCCATCGTAATTCAGTTGCTCTATTTTCTCGGTTGCTGGGCTGGAAACGGACCGGGCTCTATCGCGGAAAAAAAATCTTTTTCTGTGGTTTTTTAGTCACTCGTTGAAGTTCATTGTCCTTAAATATCTACATGATTGTTATGTTCAAACTAGCGCAATTAAAATGTCCATCGGTTTAGTATGTCAATATTCTAAAAACAGTGTCTCAGAGAATTGAGTATCTTTATTACCTTTGTTGTCTACTAGTGTGTGACAGCTTGTTGTTTTGTTTGATTTTTTTTATCCTCTAATGCCCTCCGAATTCGAAATCTCCTAAAAAATTGGAATTAATGTTTATATCTTTCTTCAATTCATTTATGCCAGATCTTGTTCGGGCACGTTTTGTCTGCAGATGAAATATTTTCAAGCGAAATTTTCTTGCGTTGGTTTTATTTTCTACACCTCGTTTGAGTTTAAGATATTCCTTCAATTTAGTAAGCTCTAACACTGTACCTATGAGCTGTAGTTTTTTTTTCGTAAAAGTAATTAATTCAATCACATTAAACATTTCCCATGCACCAGTAAATGGTCTAGGCTATGATTTAATTTTTCCTATACTTTGTGTAACTGGTTTTGTTAACCAATTCAATTATCTCTTGTTACAAAAAGAAATTAAGCCTTTGCGTTCTAACCCGTGTTAGTTCTCTCCAGTTACAGAAAGAAATTAAGCCTTGGCGTTCCAACGCGCGCTCCCTCTTTTGATAGAAAAGAAGGTAAACCCAAAAAGCACTTAACAGCCCTATGGTGCTGACCCTGACAGATTTCATTTCAGTGCTTCCTCACTGACCCTATCTTCTTTACCTCACCTTTGTTTGAGGGTTTGTGTGTCGGGGAAACCCGTACCGCCGGAAGCTTGCTACTGGTAGGGTCACCAATGAAGAAGATATTGAAAGGCAGAAGCCAGACGAAGTACGATTTTATGTATACTTTCAGGTTTAGCTGCATAGGGCTGACAAACCTGTCTTGTAAAAACTTGAAATTTCACAAATAGCAACAAAGCTGTAATATCCGGGCGGCGTGACGGGTAGAAATTAAGTCAATGACCTCAACAGAATAATCCAAGCCTATACAAAAAGAAGGTCAATACAGTGATTGGTCAAACGCCCAGACGCTGTCAGGTATCTATGTCACGACATCAACCTTTCATGTGACGCAAATCCCATACTTAAGCAAAGTTCGGCTTTTGGATTGGAGATAGAAAAAAACCCATTAATTTTTGTGTCTCATAAGCGTGTCACCATGAGAAAGCAAATATGCGTTACTGACGTGGACCGGTCTGTCATCGATCGTAACTCTTAGTAACTATATTCTCTAACTCACTGTAAAACACACATCACAATGGGTTAGTTTCCTAGTTTGAACAGAACTTGTTATATTGAGATGGTTTGGCCCCTATTACAGGTCGCTATGACCATTACCCGTCAAAGGTTGACTAAAAACTATTTCAACACCTATGTTGCTCAGCAGTTTAACTATTTTCCATTGGTCAAGATTATTCTAGATCGTACCAACCCTATTTATGGAAATATTTATAGTTCTTATAACAATATTTTGTTCGAGAAGAAGCTCTCTCCCATAAAAAAAATATGGAGTATAGTCTTCTACCGCCGAGGGCAGTCTCAAGACTTTACATATTTCCCCCAGCAGGCCAATACACACCAAAGCAATTTCAACTCATATTTCAGAGCATTGTAGCACGGCTGCCTGTTAGGCGCTCAAATACTAACATTCTACAAATCTTCAGCACTGCCTATAGCCAGTACCCAATTTACAAGTGGGTGGACAGAGGAAAGTGTGGATAAATTGCTTTCCTAAGCCAGTTACAACATGCGTCATGGTTGGGAATCGAACCCGCGATCGCCGGATCATAAGTCGGACGCGCTAACCATGGAGACACTGTCATGATTATATGAACCCAGCTCATTCTTCTCTTTAGACAGACAGGCAAAATAAAGGAAAGATACTGGTCCCTAAATAAAAAAGAAAGACACAGGTAAGCTCCTGATAAACACACACACTCAAGCACAGGGAACGAGAGAGAGACAGACAGACAGATAAACAGACAGAGAGCCGGGGTAGGTAACGTAAAGAACGTAAAGAAACGAGCCATAAATGTACCTATTACAACCTGACACTGATTAGTTTTCAATAATAAAAAAGTAGAGAGAGACAGAGAGAGAGGGAGAGAGAGAAGGCGAGAGAGAAAGAGAGTGAGAATGAACTTATAATGGATGTAATTGTTTGAGTACAATATAATTAAGAGTGTGGACTTGTAATAAAGAAATTTTAAGGAGCGACATAACTATGGAACTGAGGGGAAAAAACCACTTCTTGGTTTCGTGTCTAGGAAGTACATCTAGTTTGCCTTTGTGACAAATACGACGAAATGCATATTTATTAAGTATTCTGTTGAGCACTATCAAGTTCTTAATGTGCTTAAAAAGATGTGATACTTGAAATAAAATATTTGTATAATATGTAACTCTAAGGCAATCGAAATATTTTGCAATAATTTGTTCTTAATTTCAATCATTCGATCGTGACACTTGCATCCCTAACCGATATGTTGTCGTAGCCCAAAACGTCTTCGTCTAGAGATTCTGGCTGACATATTATCGCCAATATTAATTTCTAAAAAAAAATAGAATCTTTTTTATATAATACAATACCATTCACTCAATATTACTTTCATGATTTATCGTCTGTCGTGGAAGGCCAATAACTCAGATACCGATAGTTGTGAGAGTTATGTGAATACGCTCGAAATGATTTGGCGGTAGTCTGTTATATGATATTAGAAAATAGTAGTTTTAAAACTGGAACGATCACTTTTTTAGAGAGATCAGAGCGATGGAGACTTCCTTTTTGCCTGCAAAATGGGTCAAAATGTTTAAAAGGGGTCGGTTGAGTTCGTAATGATTTATTTGTACATGCTGAAAATAACAGTAAGTTTAGATATAAAAATGGTGATACTGGTGATTTCATAGGCAAACAACTGATTAGGAACAAAACCTTGGATTTATCCTGATACAACTAGGAGCAGGCGACACCCAACAAAAGTCATTTGCAGGTCCTGATTTTGCGGATGATTTGGCATTAAGGTCCAACAACGTAAACCAAGCGCGAATATTGATAACAGGACTAGAACGAGCAGCAAGGTAAACAGGACTACACATCAACAGTTCCAAAACAGAATATTGCATGCTCTTTGATAAGGACAAAGGAGATCTGAAAACGATAGGGGGAGATGTCCTGAACAAAGAAGAGGACTTCCGATATTTGGCGGCATGGGCAAATACCTGCTCAAAGAATAATATATAACAGAACTGGAATGGCCTGGTCATCACTGTCCAAACAAGATTAATTTTGGAGATCGGGATCGAAGGAAGAAATTAACATTAAGTTCATTTTAGAGCGGCCTTAGATCCTATTTTCTTATAATGGGCTAGCAACAGGGACACTAACATAGGCAACAAGCATTAATGTAGACGGCGCCTACAAAAAAGATGCTTGGGGTAGTTAAAGTAGTAACGTGGCAGGACAAGATCCTAAACAAAGCCTTATATGGTTAATTACCAAGCATCACAGCCACAATAAAAGGAAATGAGCCTCAAATTCAGTGGCCATTGTCAGAAAAACAAAGAAGAAATGGCACATGAACTCTTTCTATGAGAACCTTAACGTTGGAAAAAAGGGTGGGTGGACAGCAACGTACGTACATTGATCAACTTGAACAAGACATAGGTATACCATGGGAAAATCTTGCTTGTGACATGGAGGAGAGACAAAGATGGAAGAAGATTGTCAAAGCAAATGTTTCGATTGCGGTCGAAAAAAAGTTAGATGATGTTAGAGATTAGGGTCATGATGAAAACATTCGCAGAGAATAAAATGGAAAAAAGAATTTATTTGCATTGTCTATAATAATGGGCGAAAAAATAAATGACGGAAGAATGAATAAATAAAAGTAGCCTTTAAGAAAGATAGAGAGAAATAAACAGATATGCATGATGGGATGAAAATTCAACAGCCTTTAAAATTTTCGAGTTTTGTTATTTTTTTATCGGTTTTTGTCTTCGAAATTTCAAAGAAACCCATTTTTTTAATATGCTGGCTATATGAGTCTGAAATAACGAAAAAGGCTCTTAGAATGATTTGCATGAGGATCGGGTCGTGTAAACCGAAACTCGGCGTAGATGTGATTTTATCTCGCCATATCTCTAAACACAGTAATCCCTTCCGGTTTGTATATTTTTTGTCCATAATCCTGTTCAATGCGGACACATTACTCTCTGATTCAACAACAAAATGTGTTGGCGTCAGCAAACATAATAAAGCAGTTTTGCGTTGCGATATATCAAACTCGTATTTCGTAAAAGGTCATGACAGATATCTTAATTTCTAACGTTAATGGAAAACATGAGATGTCTCTATACAAATGGCATATTGACATTTTTTTCAACGCTTTCATTAGCTATTATTTCAACAACGGTAGCAAAACATTTTTTGTAAACAACCCCATTGCTATTTAATCATTGATGCCAGTGCATGCAGGTTCACGTATTGACGTTTTGTCTGGGAAAATGATATTTAAATAAAGTACTACAATTTTAAAAAATGGAATTGCACTGCACACTGCGTTTTGAAAACAGTCCATTAAAATTTTTGCAACAGATTTATATTGCAGATCATATTATTATATTTTTAGCTTTATATTTTGTTTTAGGTTTCTTTTTTTCATTTTAAAGAAGAGGCATAATCCTAATAATACCCTTTCATTTGCGTCAAAAAATATATTAGTATTTGGAATGAGAATAGAGCGCAGAATTATCTCTTCTTTTGGACTCGAAGAGGAAGTTTTCCAAAAGGAACGGTCATTTGCGCTCTAATCTCATTCCCGATTTGTGGATATGGATTTCCAAAGAAGGGGCGCTACTCTTGTTATACCTCTCGTCTCATTTTCTATTGTTATGTGGATCGAGTCTGTCTTATCTTTTTTGCTGAAGATGGTTATTGCAATCTGTTTTACTGTCTAGTGGTTTTATAGGACTTTCTCACTACAATGTACTTTGAAACCAACAGAAAAAGGGAGATAGTACAGCAAGAAATAAAGTTGTCATCACTAACTTTAGAAAACGTTTTTCAATTTTTTTTAACCTCCTCCTTTCTTATTTTTTGAATCAACAAAGTTTATGAAGGACATCACTACACAAAACATTGATGGCTTTTACCCAAAATTAATATTTGGAAGGTCTGTATTATGCAAATTTGCTTCTGAGTGATTTATCGACATAGGAAAAATGCACAGGCTTTTTGTCTGAAAAAGGGTATATTTTTCATATAGGTAACCCAATTTTTACATCATAATCATAATAAAATTTTTTATTGTATTACGATGAGTATCTTGCCATGTGAGGTTAGCTTTACATTCTTAGTGTAAATAAACCTAAGTGGCCCCACAGTCCCAGATATAATTATGCCAATTTAGGTTAAAACTCCAGCAACCAATCCCTCTATAGAAGTATTCTCTCTTCTGAGATCTACTTGAGATGGCATGCCAAACTTCTCGCACTTGGCCATTGCTACATTCCACTACTGTCAACCCACCAACTCAACGCCATACTGCGTCAAGCCATTGTGTATAAAATATCATATTAAAAAGCGATGCAAAGCATTATGCTGAAAAGCTTGAAGCGGATGCTTTTTGCCTAATAACGCAAAGAGGGATGAGGAGATATAAATCAACATTGCGTCAAATAATTCGTGGCGATCACTACACCGTAAGCGATCACGGCTAAATCAAAATAGCTAACAATCTTGAAGAGTAACGTTACCAAGAACTTCTCGACTGAGGTTATTTCAATTAGATTATCCTCTACGAGATTTGTTATTATTCTCTTACTAGATCTAGTCTCAGATTTGACTGAGGTGTCGTTATGTTTTGTTTTCAATTTTGTTTTCTTCTTTTTCACGTCTACACTGGTAGTTTCGGCGACTTGGGTGGGGGGGCGGTTACAATAGGCTTAACCTATCGAGAGGAAACGCGAGTGAATTCAAAGTGGAACAAGACAATGATTCTCTAAGGTGTCTGCTATAGGGTGTCTCTAGTGTCTCTAGTGTCTCTAGTGTCTCTAGTGTCTCTAGTGTCTCCTCAAGTATCCCCTTTGGCTCGCCCGCTCGAGTATCCTAATGTTGGGTCACGAAAATTAGGTTTATGGTTCGAGTGTTAAAAGATAAAGTAGGGTAAAACTCATGATGGTTACACAGCAAAAAAAAAGCATGGAACATAAGAGAGGCCGTGGGCGTCTAGTTTGTCACAGGACCCGTTTGTCACAGTTTATCAAACAATTTAGTAGACGAGCTGTATCGTTTGGTCATAAGACAAGTTAGGTGTGAGAAATAAGGAGAGATGCCTGAAATATGAAGAAGAAAAGAAAATGCTGCAATTAGTGTTGTTTCTTGATAAAGTAACGGATGGTATCTCAAGAGTATATCAAAACTATCGAACATATCACTTAGTAAATTGCTGCGATATTAGCTTTAAACCTTTCAAAGATTTTGAGTCACGATCATGTGTATATATTCTCCTAACACATGTTTTCAAACAATTGATTTACTCACCTGATAACTAAAGATATAGCTAGACCCCAACTGTTGGGCAGCGACTTACAATTCTGATTCACAACAACAGGTCAAAAATATAAATACTTACTATACTTGATCTTTTTCCGTTTATTATTATTGTTATTACTATTTTCTTCTTCTTTTTCTTCTTCTTCTCCCTCTTCTCTTTTTTTCTCATTTCTCTTTGGCGGTCATGTCTTCTGCTTTCTTCTGTCTCTCTGGCTCCCTTTCTCACTTTTTCTTCCTTTTTTCTTTCTATTACCCTCTTTCTCTCCCTCTCCCTCTCCTTTTCTAGCTCATAAGTAACTTAAAAGTTGAAGTCCTACCCGTCCCCGTATTTCTTTAAAACTTTTCGGAGAATCAGATGATGCTGAGCGCATAGCAGCTATTTGGTTACAGTCAACAGCTCAGTAATCTGCTTAGGGAAACAAAGCTGCTCCTCAAGAAATCGGCAAAAAATACAACCCATCCATTATTTGGTATGTAAAGTAAAGTTTGAGTTTTTGAGAGTTTCAATTGAAAAAAATACGCAATTTACATTGTTTCCTTTCTTCAAGCAGGTTTAGAGGATAGAAAATGTGTACTTTTTTGGTTGTATAAATAAACC
>BMAT01005394.1:15045-29764 GCA_019649035.1 Elysia marginata | reverse complement strand
TCTCTCTCTCTCTCTGTCTCTCTGTCTCTCTCTCTATCTATCTATCTCTCCCATACGTTCACACGCCCACAACCCCTCTATCATTCCTTTTAGCGCCTTCTCTTTCTCCCATACGTTCAGAGAGGTGCGCCCCTCACCTAGATCTCTCTCTCTCTCTCTCTCTCTCTGTCTCTCTCTCTCTCCCCGTCCCATATGTTTAGGGCGGCGCAGCGCGGCCCGCCACCGTAACGACATTTGAGCGCAGCTGGACAATCTATACTTTTTTCTGCATTGGACCCACCCACGGGGCAAAAACCGGCAAATAGATCCAGGTTTCCAGCAGAATGAATTCAAGACAAACAGAAGCACCAGCCGTCAGTCCGAGCCACCCGGCCAGTGTTCAATAGGCCTGCAACTTAATTCTTCTGTTGGACTTAGCATTACCTGTACACAACTACAACAGGATGGTGACACCGAGGACGGCTTAGCGTACATTATTGTAAGTTTGGTTCTGCTCAATAATTTAAATATTACATTATATAAGGTTCTCTAGAATGACTAAAACAAAATCTATGTTTCCATAATAAGAAATTTTATTGAGAAATAAATGTTGCCAAGAAAAGATTTACAGAAGTCAACGATAAGTTTGTTATGAGGTAGACACAATTATTATACGTATCCTAAGAACTTTGTGTTATCATGGTGTCGTTTTGCATTGTGTAATGACAATACTTTAAAAAAACTTTCTCGCCATTTGATTTTATGAATTATTTGTAAACGCAGCAGACAGATAAAACAATAGATCGATACACAGGTACATAAGTTAAATGTAAACTTTTATGAATAAGTATTAAGATAGTTTAGCTCATTCAGATCGATACGGGTTTGTTGATAGATAATTCCATGGAAATAGAAATAATAACTAGAGTTGAGATTGCAAAAGACAGATTTTCTCAAAATGGAAAGCATATTACATTACTCTCTATTAGTACAATAATCATGAACGGGCCTGCCGTCAAAGACATGGACAGCCCCCTTGATCTTCGTTAGCGAAGCAAAGCCACACACACATTAGTACAATAACAAACATAAGGCCACGAATATGCCTTGCACATTATGTTCTGTTGATGGAGTGAAAACATGGGGCCTTGACAAAAACATGTAGACACGGATTTCGGCGTTTAAAATGTGGAAATTTCGTCGCATTGAAAGGATGCGCAGACAAAGAAAATTTCAAATGAAAACGTAGATCTTTGCTCATTGTTAAGATACAAACTAAAACGGATAGAGACAATTAAGAAAAAAAATACAGCATTTCAACCATAAAATACGCAGCGATTCTCTATGCAACTCAACGTTGGAGGGAAATGGAGCAGTAGTGACAGAGGAAAGGGGGAAACCCCTAAGAAAGAGGTTGACAAAACAGAAGTGTGGAGTGGGCGGCTGAGAGGAGTGGAATGCAGTACCCGTAGAAGTTTGGCATGCCATTTCAAGTCGACCTCAAAATAAAACGACACCCAATGATGAGATATAAAAGTGCTCAGCAAAATGAGTAAAAGTTTATTTTTTTCATCAGTTTCTGAAAGGTCCAAGTCTCGCAAACATAAATGGCAACTTTCTAATTATCTGGGGATAAAGAAGACATAGAAGTGGGTTTTTTTCGCATGAAACCAGTCTTTCAATAAAAAAAATGCCGGGCACTTTATTAAAGACAAAAATAAAACAAGATTAACATTAATGAGAGTAATGTGTTATTAATGATATTGTTAATATAAGTAACATCAATGTTAACTGGAGAAAATAAGAGTCGGGTTCTAAAATCCACGATTTTTGGGATTCATGTGGGCCTTTATCATTGCAGTTTCGCATCGCCTCGCTTAATGTTCTATACTTTTTTCAATTCACATTCTTGTTCATTGGTGAGATTAAAAAAATGTCTTTCTCATTGACCCGAGTCAATACTCAAAACCATTGTTGTTTTTTTGGTTCGCTTTCCCACGGTACTTGATTTCCTCATTGATTATTCTTAAATACTTAATGAACTGTTTCAAACAACTATTGAAGCCATTAAAATCGATACTTTACGAATCATACATACATTAAGTTTATTGTAACGGCTTTTCACGGATTAAACTTCGTCGCCGTGATGCCTTTGTATTCAGTAAAATATCCTAAAGTAAGTTTTTCTAGACGCTTGTTATCACCTCAACGTCCTGTTGGAAAAGAAAAGAAAACAAACTTATATTGTACAATACAGTTTTTAAAAGTGAACACATTCGTGACCTTTTTGTTTCAAACTTTTGAAATTTTAGTACATATTGTTTAGATAATACATATTTTCCACAATACTGCCTCAGTTTATTATAAAGATATCCACTTGAAAAATTATATTTAATTAATAGGAATCATCGGGCATGTTGATGAGTTTGTTAACGAAAGTGTCACCATTTTAATATATTTAACTTGACGTGTTTTACTTTTCTCAATCCAAACTGAAAATATGTTTACGTGTGTACATACATGACAGTAAAACTAGGAAGAAAATAGACTCCAACGATGGAATTTGTCCCAACTTGGCAGTGTGGCTCACGTCGGACTACTCGTGATCCAGTGGTTGCGGGTTCAAGTCCAATGCCACCGGAAAGCAATTAATCCACCCTTTTCTTAATCCACCCGTCTGTAAATGTAATGGGTACGTGACTAAAGGCAGAGCCTGAAGTTTGTCGAAGGCTAGTATTTGAGGGCCTAACAGGTAGCCGCACTTTAAAGCTATGCAATTTGAATGATTTGAATTTACTCTAATGTGTGAGATATGCAAAGCGCTGGACTGCCTTCAGCAGTAGATCTAAAAACACTGGTAGAAGTCACAACACTTAAAGTATACCTACTAAGTTAATAGGGATCTAAAAGGATGCATAAAATCTGTAAGATAAAGCAGAATATGGACGTGTGAGACTATAACAGTATTCTTTTATTAAAATTTGTAGTTAGTTGGATCATTGCCATAAAATGTTACTGGCTTTCAAACAGATTAAGCAAGGATCTTTCAATCTATGCAAACAAAACTTTCTTTTTACCTGCATCAAACCTGGAGAGAAAAAAAATAAGCTACACCAAGAACAAGTGTGAAAGGAAAAGAACTTCAAACAAACAAACAATCTTCCTCCCACAAAGCAATAGTATGGAATTTAATTTGAATCGATATCAATAATTTGTGTCATTTGGTGACAGAACAAATAGAGCATCCACAGTATACGCACAGAGTTTTATTAATGGCACTAGAGGTGACAGTGAGGTCAGATTATATTTCAAACTTGAAAGCCACCGGGTGAACAAAAAGGGGGGCAGACGTAGGCTAGAAGTAAGTGTAACTAAATACCTCATCAAATTTTCTGTGCCAGCTCCCTTAATTTGATACCACGCGATGGAAAGTTGCAGCGGTTTTTGGTTTGGTTTGGTTTGTTTGTTTTCAAAAAGTTCTATTTATATAGCTTTCCACTGGTACACAGAGTCAGAGACGCAGCCACTGCGGCGCGTTCTCAAATAATTTTTATATAAGTCAAATCCCTCCCGACGCTTCGTACACAAAGTGCTTCTGAAAAGTCTCAAGTCTAATAAAAATTCAAAGCTGTAGAAATTTAACAGAAACATGTCTATATTCAACTTGGGAGGTTTGACCTGTAATAACTAAAACCAATTTCCAAAAAAGTCAATCTCTTTCTCCCTCTCTCTTTCTGTGTCTCTGTGTGTCTCTCCCTTTCTCTGTCTGTCTCTATCTTTCTCTGATTTACGATCAAAATGGATCTAGAAAGTAGAATCCCTATGCAGCATTGTTACTGAATTTTTAGTGTCTCCGCATATAGTTTTTCTAACCAATATTAGAAAACTGAGTGAAATTGAAATGGCATGCACAGGAAGTTACATAACATGGTGTTGATGGTCGTGACAATTTTTACAGCTGATGGTTACCAATAGTTATACTGGTGAAAAAAAGGTAACACATTAGAAGAAAGAGCAGAGAGTATAAAAATAAAACACAGACCTATTAATCAAAGTTCTTAACTCATTGATATTTTATATTTGTCTCAACGTAGATATAGTAAAAAAATCATGATAAAAACTAAGTTTTGCTCCCTTTCCTTTAATTCCTTCAAACTTTGAAGGTAAAAGTCAGCGTGGGTACGAAACTTAGAAGCTGTGACATATTAAAAATTTATAATCAACAGTTAAGTAACAGTCTAAAGCTCAGATCGTCTACTGTACAGGGCGGCTGTTAAAAATAGTTTCTTATATATCAGACGACAAAACACGAAGGGTTGTTGGCTCTTTATGACAACCCAGAGTTGCGGCTAAAATTGATAACTCCCCTCCCCCCCCATTCTCTCCCCACCCCCCCTTTTCTCCTCTACTTTCTTTTATTTCGCCTTTCTTTTTTACGCCCCCTCTCTTTCTCTCTTTACCCTTCACAAGATCTGTCTCTACTCTTTCCTTTTTCCTCATAATTTTTCTCCGTCGTCCATCACTTCCATCAATACCGCAATCGCGGTTTCTTTACTCTGAAAGTAACTGTTAGTGAAAAAAAGATTGCAATGAACAAAAAGTATTCATAACGCGACGGTTTTTTAAATTATAAATATATACACCACTTAATTATATAACTTTTATGACCTACCTTTTCTATCTCTATGCATACGAAATTCTTATTCCTGATAGTTCTTATATAAATATTGATAAGTGATTGACTCTTTACATCAATTTATATATGTTTACTAGACAAGACTGTGTTAAAGTTTGTACCGCTGCATATTTCTTAAAATTTATATCATATTTTGCCTACTTTATACCCGTTTTTGTATAATGCCATTAATATCTGTTATCGTGTATTATAATGTAGATATCTGTGTTTTTGAGACGAAGGTGTAGGCTACATGAATTTCCCATGATGGGATGAATAAAGCTATTTTTATCTTAAAATAATCACAAATTATTAGACAAACGGAAATGCACCTTAAAAATGCGATTGATGGGACAGCACTTTAAAAATTAAGTTTTTTGATCGTTAGTTACTTTTTCTCTACGAATAAAAAAAAATACACCTCTTTAAGACTTCATAAATTTCAAAAACACTTCCTCAATCTTTATTTACGCTTGGTTCGATCATTTCAATCATTATTAGTACAGACCATGTCATAAAGAGGTGTGACGCATTAACAAAATTTTATAGAGTGTGTTTTTATGTTCTGCACATTGAGTTAAGGGTCAACAGGTTCGTGCATATAACATCAATTCAAGAGTTGCAGATCCTAACAAGGAAACGGCATTAGTTGTTATAATAAAGACAGGATCCTCTATCAGCAGGTGTTTTATCTTCCGATGAAAATAACGCTGTTCTCCTAATTGGCAGCTGAGATTTCTATCATGTAAAACTCAATAATCAATCTTTTCTCAATGTGGCAGCTAGTTACATAAACAAACAATGCTTTCAATTTGTATGTCGCAATGTCTTGATGCTAAGGGGGTTTTAATCGCTACCCTGTTATTATCAAGTGTCAAAAGAATTAAAAAGAAAGAGTTAAAAACGGCCAAAACATAAAACCGGATTCATTCCATTTTTTAAAACATTTTTGTACATACTGATTTTCTCGCTTCTGCATTTTATCCATGTAAGTTCGCAGAACATTATAGGAACAAATAACAAGCCATATTATTATAAGGTATATTTATAAAAAAGGCTATACTTCAAAAGTGTATAAATTGTTGTAGGTAGGGTGTTTATTTGAAATAGAAAAGCCATTAGCACCCGTTACGCTTTCGAGAATGAACGGTGGATAAACAGAACTATATGTATAGGACAAATAGCGACCCCGCACATTTGTTTATTATACCGGTACGTAAGTATTCATAATTATGTATAGCAGGTAGCTTTGTGCCTTATCTTGTCAGCTAACATATGCTTCTCTCTCTCTCTCTCTCTCTCTCTCTCTCTCTGCTTGAACTCGATCCTGTATCTCCATCTTTTTTTAGCAAAACTGAAACATACATTTTGGTTCTGCCGCGAACTCTTTTACTTAACCTTTTGTGACAGAAAGGCAAAGCTGATTACATCTATAGAGTACTAGATAGACCAAAAATCGTATGGATACTTTCCCATAATTTAATCCAAACGAATCAAATCTTTGTCATATGAAAAACAAAGGTTGTAAGCTAGGCATTGTGAGATCCCGCAATGTGTCATAGATAATCAGAAACTTGTCAGAGTCAGCTTTTGTTGGACATGAATATTGTTCTCAGTTTTAGATATCCATTTCCTTATAAAAAAAAAAAGTAAAAGACGGGGCTCAAGGGTTACTACTCGCTACTGTGAGGTCCTGGGTTCGAGTCCTGATTTGACAGGTGGACATTTAATTCTTGAGAAAGGGCTATTACCACACTCACACGCACACACACACACACACCCACTAAGCAGTAAATGAGTATCTAGCACAGTCAACCCGGCTTTAGATGTTGGGATGAAAGATCTTGCCAATTGGCGACGGCGATGCGCTTTACCAGTGTTGCTGCTCTGAGTGGTAATTTGATAATGTCGGGGAAACTCGTGTAGCCTTAGCGCTCAGAGTATTTTGACAGATTAAGCGCTATATATAAAAACTCTATTTACTTTTACTTTTACTTTTGCTTTTTCAGCTATTTCGATAACATGTAAATGTAGTTCCTTTTTACGCTTGTCATAAAATTGCTCTGAAACAATGAAAACCTCTTTGAGACAAATCCTCCGACACCCGTCATCTTAAAGACTGTATTTCACATAGTCACCTTTGTTTAAACTTATTTAAAACAGCAAACTCGATGAGTTTAATTCAACCGGTCTTATAAAGAACAAATACTCATCACTGATAAATCAATATTTAATCCTCCTATTTTAGCTGGGAATGCTTTATAAGAATTCCTTCATGTTGAATCTCGGTAGTTATTGGGTGTTAACCGGTACCTATATAATATTGATAGATCACTTACAGGAAAATAGCTCCTTATTTAAACTCTTTAGGAAGTAAAGTTACAATAGTTGTCTAAATACAATCGCTATATTAAAATGATACATCTATAAAATTAAGAATAATCCAAAAAGCGCCTTTGTGTTAATATTCACTGACTTCTATCCTATATCCACAGATCATCACACAATGCTCTTTTGTTTCACTTGAACCTGGTTTATGAATAGTAATGTATTCAGCAACGCGATTGCAAGCGGGCAGTTTCCATACATGAGATTTCATCAAATTTAAAAAAAGGAAGAATTAGTATTTTACAACATTGTCTGCGCGGTTGAAACACCAACTTAACGCTAGTAAAATGGGTAAGCACGACTCAGACATCATAGTCTTTATAAAGCTGGCGCAAAAGGGCGAAGGTCCCAGGAAACTGAGAGGGCTGATTGAGAACGCGCCTACAGCAGAGATCATGGCGTGGCGTGACGCAGATGGTCTGGATCTCATGCACAACATTATTCTGGCTAACAACAGCGAGGTTGTCGAGTTTATGCTACACAGGGGGCTCTTTGTGCGCCCCCACCAACCGGACGTTCTTCTTTACAGCTCCCTAGCAGCACTTGTAGGGGAGAGAACTGTGTTGCAGATTCTTCTGCAGTACCGTCCTGATGATTACTTTCCGTCCAAGATCCCGATGAAGCTCCCAGACTCTGTGAGAGACAAACTTCTAAGCAATAAAGACAGTAAATTTACACATTCTGATGTGATTTTAAAACTGACTAAACTGCCAGAAGTTAGCTCAACATCCTCTTTCTCATCGCTGTCCTCCTCGTCATCATCATCCTCGCTATCAACTAAGGGAGAGAAAAAGGAACCATCTAGAAGAATATCTCAACTCTCTGAATCTCGCTCTAGCCCTCAGCTCTACCAGATCGAATCCCTCCCAACACTGCTTCTTAGTCTTGGTCATTTGGCGGAGGCAGAAAAAACTACGTCACCGCTAGATGTCGCTGCCCGGGCGGGCCACACGGAGTGCGTCAGCGTCATTCTCAACCAATGCGTGCTCAAGCGCCACGCAGACGACGCACTAGCTGACAAAAGCGACGTCACGCTGGCTTGTGTTGCCGACAGCCCGCAGTCGTTAGCACTTCTGCTGCACCGGAAGTCTCCAGACAAGCATAGCTGGGAAAAGGCTGTGGAAGTGTGTCTGCACCACGCCCACCCAGACTGCCTCGATCTTTTGCTGCAGCTGCAAAATAGGGAGACCAAGCATATGTTTAAAGGTAAGCTTTAACCTCCATACTGTCTTGCTATAACGTTATTCCGTCACGGATTAGCTAAGTGAGAGACTTTACATGTCAACCTCTGAACCTGAGCAAAAACGGAAGCTCTTCAAAGTTGGCGCTTCCTGTATATTTTGTCATATTATAGTTATAGTTAGTATCTCACTCAGTTAACTTTTTTTCCCCAACTTTTAATGCTACTCAAAGGCCTACTTTTTCTCTGCCAAAACCACAAAACAACAACATCAACAACAACTGCCTTGGTGCAGAGAAAGCTTTCCTTGACTTTATAAAAGAAGAGAAAAATAAGGTTCAGGTTTTAATATTTGACTCACACAAATTACAACTCTTGTAGGTACTTTAAATTATTTATCACTTCTTTTGCTTCCATTTATGGTATGACTTCACTTTAAGATATAGGAACCTAACTATTTTAATTTTCAGGCACTGGTTCTTTAAAATAGTTGCTGAAAATTTGAAACACATTTATTATCTTAGGTGATAACAGATCTGTGTGAGCAAAATAATGATTTTAAAAAATGTACATTGCAGCTCAATTACAGCTCGAAAAAATATTCCCCAACACGATATGAAAATATTGAACACATGAATGATTTCGTTGGATTCATAAGTAAGGTTTGGCAAATCTTACTAATAAATATCGTGTCATGAAAATCTTACAGAAAGACGACGTTTAAGAAAAATGTTATAGAAAGACATCGCTTAGGTAAAATCTTATTGAGGGTTATAATCGTTTAGAGAAAAGACATCTTTCAGTTTCAGGGAAATTATTCCAGAAAGACAAAGTCTAGGGAAAATTTCACAGAAAGACATCATTAAGGGAAAACGTTTTTAAACAGACATCGTTGAGGGAAAATCTTACTGAGAAACATCGTGTCAGGAAACTTTTATAGAAAAACTTGTTTTAGAGAAAAACTTAAGGAAAACATCGTTTAGGCGAAGTCTTATTGAGGGACATCATCTAATGACAATTTTATAGAAAGACACCGCCAAGGAAATATCTTCAAAAAGACATCGTTTTAGGAAAATATTATTGAAGGACATAATCTTGGGATAATCTTTTTAAGAGATATGGTCTTGAGATAATCTTATTGAGAGCATCGGATCGCGAAAATCTTAAAAACAGGCATCTTTTGGATAAAAGCATTAAGAGATGCAATGTTAAGTAATCTAAAATAAAAATGAATATCTGATAAGGAAAATCCTATAGTGAAACGTTATTAGAAGCACCTGAAGAGTTCAATTATAATGTGACTGTCCTTTCTCTTCACCAAGGGATGAACTTCTTCCACGTCTTGTACACGTACACCGCGGACCACGGGGCCAGGAGCTACGCACGTCTTGCACAGGCGACGGAAGTCCTGGTACGTCACGGGCACGACGTGGGCGCAAGGACGCCAAGCAGGACGTTCCCTATGTACAGTCTCTTGACTCACGCTTTCTGCTTCCATGATTATGACAACACACAATATTACATTAAGGTTAGTAAAATTTCCTCTCTCAGCCAGTGGGCTATGGTTAAGTAGGATGTGGTGAATTTCACGTTACAATATGTTGATATTTTAGCAGCGCATTTTTCTGATCTACCAAACGTTAAAACTGCATTGATTTTCAAAGCAAGTTTATAATTTAGGTTAGTGTCAAGATTCCACCATATTCAAATTAATACCGTGAAATTATTTCACGCAAAACGGAGATTGCAACTTTTACACATCAACGCGTTGATAACTCGTATATTAAAAATTGCATTTTCTGAGCTGGTAAGCTTGAACTTTGCTTGAGATAACCATAACTTGAGAAAAGTTTTCGGTATTTTTGCTGTTAATTTAAACTATAAACTCCACGGAGCTTTTCCAAATGTTTTTTTTTAATTTCGAATTGCCGATATCCTTTTCGTAAGGAATGATCGCAAACTTCTTTTCAATCGGCAATAGAAGCAAATTTTCTGCATATAACCATGCTGTAGGATCTGATTTAAACTGTCTTTACATTTTGCCACATGTTTTCTTGAATAAAATTTGATATGACCTTTTCGGCATCGGGATTTCATTGTTTTACTGCAAGAATGCAAAAATTCCTTGAAATGACCCCTCTCCTTTTTCTTGCATTGCAAACACTGTATCAGAAAATGAATTAAGCTTTATATTAACTTTGATATAGCCTAACAAAAATATAGTAAATCAAAACACTTTTCTAAAACTAGAGAAAAGGTGTATTTAAATTTTAATTTAAAAAGAAAATTGGGAAACCCCCCACTCCTCTTTTACTATATAAGTTAGGATAGAATTATATGCTCTAGGACAAAACAGGTAATCTTATAACCTAGTTACAAGTTTTTAATGCCATTGTAAGTTCCTAGCTTGTTGGGCCTAGCTGTGTTTGGTTGATGTGCTTGGAGAACCTAGATTTAACATGCAATTCTGCCCTCTTTGACATGTTCTTTGTAATTGTGCTCCCTTATCTAGTCAAGCTGTGCCCCAATATTCTCATTTAATTATACTTTTAAACATAATCTATTTTATTGATTTTTTCATGAGTAGGACGACATACGTATTCATCCTTTAAGCTTAATTATTTTACCGCTAAATAGATTCTGTTTTATCTGTTTATGTTTTGTATTCTTGATTGTTAAAATTTTCGCAATTTTTTTTAATTGCATCTCCCTGAGAGCATTCTCATTCTCTTGTTATTCTTTTACAATCCAATTTTTTTACAGTCTTCGAAAAATACATACGTAGCTTTAAAATATGAACCCCCATTGAGAGATGCACTGTGGTCTACGTTTCCTTTTTAAATTTCTGTTCCTCAGGCTTTGAGAGTATTATTAAAACATGGCGCTGATCCCAACCATGATGAGGTCAAACTGGAAAAACGTTACTCCAAAGTCATGGCCGGCAGAATTTTGGGAAGATCTGCCTTCAGGTGAGAAAACTGAAGAAATCCCATACTCTTACTTTACACATACCGCAATGTCTGTGTTAAAAACATAAATCAATGTCTCACAACCGGTGACAACCAGTCGGGTGTCGCAACTTTCACGTGACAAGGCGTAGGTCGTCTAAAAGATAAAAAATTTTCCGTGCTTTTAAGTGTTGGAAAAAATTAAGGAAAGATATAAAAAGTTTCCGACATCCGGCTTATTTGCACTGGTCGCGAGATAAATTCACTTATACACATAAGATAGACAATAAACTTTTTTTATTCTCTAAGCGGCCATTCCCGACGGCCACGCCGCCCATCCTTTTTATCTCTCGAAAGATAAGCTTATTTTAAAAAAAAAAACAAAAAACTCATTTCACAAATAATCTGGACGTTTTCACTTTCATAAAGAAAAACCTATTTACGTCTACTTTTTTCACTACTGGCCATAGACTGCTCAATGAACGTGATTAAGTTAATTATTAAGAGTGTTTAATTTTCAGTTTTTTTATCTGAGCTATTGAAAATATTTCGAATTGATTTACAGCGTTAGGTACACTAAATGACTAATGAGACAGGCGGTATCTATTGAAGTTCGTTACTTAACTCGGTCTTGTTTATAAAAAAGAAAAACAAGAGCAACAACTTTTCTTGCCATTTGAAATGGAAAATTAGTGGAGTATTCGGTACACAATTCTCAACAATAAGCTGGCGATCACTCATAAACTCTGTTTCCAATTTCCCTCTTATCCTGGTTCAGTTTGTAAGCACGTCTTCGGTAATTCTGTATATTCCAGAAGTCACCATGTAATAATTTATTTTTATGTTATTTCAATTTCAATTTCATGTTAAACCTATCATGAACAAAAAAAGCTCGAAACATTACAAAAATAAACATTCATGCTTAACAAAGCCCTTGGCATAAATAACATTATTTTATATAAAGAAATTAACTCTTGTTTGACCAGTTCCGCACTGCACTGCCTGATGGAGACGGTCGAGCAGTACAGCCAATACCTGCAATCGCCGGCTCTAGCGGTCAAGTTTGTAGAGGACTGCGCAGGCGTACTCATGGGCAACGGGAAGTCGTGCATGAATAAGGTTGGATTCATTGGGAACACTGACAAGATGTAAGTTGTACCTTAACACTTGACACTGTAGTCCACAAACACTATCGCAAGTTTTTGAGTAAACAAAAAAAAATAGAAAGAAAAAAAAGAAAAGCATCTCATTGTTAGGATAAAACAGTGTGGTCAGGAAGAATGGGTAGTGAAGGCCAAAAATTTGTTCCCTTGTTAATTTGATATGCTTTGAGGCAACTCAAAATTTAAGTTTAAAAATCAATAACATTTTAGATTATTAGATTATTTGTTCGTTTATCGCTACGCGTACCTTTTCAAGTTTGATTTTGCCACGGATTCACGAAAGCCTGCTTTTACGAATAAGTTTTCCTTTGCAAACTTAAACATTATGAAATTTCTCATAAGTTATGTTTAAAGAACCTAAAGTAGAATAAGACGCATAGTTGCCATTTTTATGGAATTGTCTTGCAAGGACTTACATATTGACCTCTTGTAAAAAATTAAGATTTTTAAAAGTACCGGAATGTTTTAAAAAAATTATAGTTTTTGCTAGATAAGTCTATAAACAAGGAGATCCCTTTTCGAAAGAAGAAATGTTACTTCCAGTTTTCATTTTGGAAATATTGTTAACAGGCGCTTCTATTGCTCTCCCAATGTTTCCTAATTCCCCCATCCTGCAGGACAATACAAGGCAGTATCCTTCACCAGCTGGCAAAATCTAGTGTTTTCCTTGGGGTCAACCCAGCCATCATAAGGTGTGTGCTCCGTCACGGGGCGGATCCGAACCTCAAGGTGGAGGGCAAGTACGCTATCAATGTGTTCTTTGACCGCCTCTTCGTGAAGATGAAATCGCTGAAGATTGTGGACACAAAGAGCCAACACATGGAAGACGCCATGGCAATATGCAGGCTCTGCATGTTTATGAAGCATTCGGCTATCAGAGACTGTCTTGCCATCTTTATCAAAGACCACAAGATGGAATCGTCGTCACAGGTTGTTAGCTCTGAGCATCAGTTTAGCTGCTTTTCAGTTCTGTAAATAATGTTTTAAATTTATTTTACCCCCACTAGTTCCCATCTGCACAGATTTCAGTAAACTATGGGAATTCTGATAGAATCCACAAAGATTGTACTTTCTTGTAAATGGGACCGCTTTAGGCCTTTTTAAAGTTTTTTGAATTTTAACGCCTCGGGACACGGAAGCTCCGAAAAGCAAGAGCAATAATCATTTTCCTTAATTCACGAAACTAAAGATTCTATAAGTAAAATTTCAGGCTTTATGCTTAACTAACCCTAGGTAATTTTATAACCCTTTATAATTCTTTATGTTTGTAAATGACGTAATTAATGCAATAAAGCTTAAGCTAATAGGCAGAAGATGAAAGAAGACTATACATTAAATAAACGATAAATAGCCTGCCTTGAAGCTTCTATCAAACAAAACAATGACTGAATAGCCCCGCCCCCAATGCGAATACGTCTTATTCTGTTAAAAAATACACTACTCCTTACCAATTACAGAAAACGACAATTCCTTACCCAATGGAACCCTAATAACATTAACACTTCGGGGCAGACAAAATAGTACATAGTCTTTAAGCTAGAATTGACTTTATCTATTAAAGAATATAAAGAAATACACTGTAGCTGAATGGGACTTAAAGGAGTGAACATTATGAGGACTCCAATGTAATCAAATCAATGATTCAGTAACTTTATAGCATTCATCTCTTTTGGAATACTCGATGATAACTTCCCTAACTCATCACTGACAAACACCACGTATTCATAATCCCGCCCCTACCCTCCCATTATCTGAAAACACCCACCAGGCACAGCCCTATATAAGAGCTGTGACGGCAGAGCTTGAGCGCAGGAGCCGGCAGGTCCACCCACTGCGAGACTCGAGTGCCTGGGCAGCGTGGCAAGCCTGCGGATGTCGCTTTGAGAACGTCCACAAGCTCAAAGTGTCCTCGGAGCTGAAGACATTTATTCTGCCAATGGCGTTCTGAGGGTTCGATGGCTGATAAAATACAAATTGGGCAATTGTTTTCCTCACGACCAATGAAAATGAGTCGTATGTCCGAAATTCTATTTTGAGAAAGTGTTCCTTAAAAGTTAATTGTTTCTTCTTTTTCTCTGTATCATGGATAATTAGAAATATTACTAACTTCCCATGAAATAATGATAACTTTATGAAAATGTTACACTTGGAAGCTCATAAAATTGCATTGTTTAATATAGTAAATCCTTGGAATGTTACAATTGGGGCATCCAAAATCATTTACGCTTATTGCGAGAAAATTAGGTGTGTGTGTTTGTAGACAGAGATGAGAGGAGATGTCTTCGCTAAAACAAGATATTATGAATTTTTGGAGACATACAAGAAATTAAACTTCCTAAAATCAGTGCATGTGCAGATATATATATCTGAGAGAGAGAGAGAGAGA
>BMAT01005393.1:24473-37889 GCA_019649035.1 Elysia marginata | reverse complement strand
CATCACAGTGTGGCAGCACACTTTCAATTGTCCCCAGCGCCGTCTCTTATATAACCTCGTAGTTGACTCGGACGTTAAATTCAAACAACCAATCAGGAAATAAATGATTTAGAGACCTTATATCACCCTTCTCATAATGTCATTAGTTTATTGTGTTGAGTGTAACAATTTTTTACACTAGAAGATATTCATAAATTTTAAAACGATAACTGTTTAGCTAACAAAGGATAAAAACAACATAAGACTATCAAAACTTAATGGAAAGAGATTTAAGCTTAACTTGATCAAGGATACAAAGGAATAGGGGAATAGATTTGCTTTTGAAAGACGTTTAATTCATCAAATTAGAATTTCCCATGACTGAGTTACTTGTATTTGATTTCGCGAGATCAGCGCCTTTTTTTTAGTTTATTTCTTTTCCATTAAGCTTTAAGTAAGTGGATTTACTGTAGTTTTACAACAGACTGCGCTAAATTTGCTCGTTTATATATTGCATTCATCAACTGAAGAATATACAGCACAAAAATTTGTCAGTGAACTTTTCCGGGTTGCCTAATGAGTCTATACAGTAAACTCTGGCTAGCGATTAACGCAACATTTAGACGCTTACGATAAACCTTGTTCTTTGTGACAATGACCGACTGGCCGTGTGCGGTACAATGGAAATAAGAGCACTATTTATCGTACTTGTGAATAGCCCTGTTTATTATACTTGTAAATAGCCCTGTTTATTGTACTTGTGAATAGCCCTGTTCATTGTACTTGTGAATAGCCCTGTTTACTATACTTTTCAATAGCCCTGTTTACTGTACTTGTGAATAGCCCTGTTTATTGTACTTGTGAAGAGCACTGTTTATTGTACTTATGAGCACGTACTTGCGTTCATCGCGAGCTGCCGGTGTTCTGCCTAAAGTTAGGGCACAGATATTATCTCCGGGGTGAACATATTACCACTGTGTTATGAGAAGTCAGGTCACTCGTCCGATCCGATAACGGGAATCTCCAAACATTTCTAGTGTTAAGAGATAAGGCTTCTGACTCCCAACCTTCATGCATAGTACTAGATGTTATGTTAGATTTATTGATCTTTTAACAGCGTTTTTTTCGAGTTGAAGGGTGGCTTTTTCCAAAACTCAATATTTGCACTTTCTTTGCGATCAGAGTGGCCGTTTTTACTCTTTTCTTGATATCGAAGGAAAGTGACGTGTCGGATGTCGCAATGTTCACCTCCCAAGGCGTTTCTGTTTCAAACAGAAAGATATAAAAGAAAACTTTTATTGATTTCAGATTGAGAAAAAAGAAACGCAACACGACCTTTGGTTGTGTATCCAAACAAAGAAAAGATTTTCCGACTTCCGACTTATTCGGCCTGGATGCGAGACAAATGCTGGTAGCTTTCACTTGAGATATCAATGTTAATCACTCTATCCGAGTAGCTACATGAGTTGACGGTCTTCTGTTGCAAGGAGATTGGAGGTTGCTCGAAAAATAGATCGCATTTATATAGAGCCTTATTCACTACGTTGTTCTAAGCGCTCTACGTGGCTTGACCGAAAACCTATAACCTACCAAACTACCTTCTGAACTCGTAGAAGAATAGCAAAATAAAGCACATCACTCTAGTACACTGACAGAGCCTTGCACTGCCCATAGTCGGGCACTCCTTTGTCGCATTATTGAGGGTAAGAAATGATAATGTTTACAAAGCCTTTTCCAAGAACTAAACGTCGGCCTGCCGAAGCTGGACTCAAACCCCGGGCCTCTCGACCCGAAAGCCGAGCGTCTACCATTAGACCAAGACGCCAAAGAAAAGTCGTGATCCTGTCGTTTGTGGTGGCGGACAAAGAATTTTTTGGACAGCAAATCACATTAAACACCTCTTTAAAATCAATTTAACCTCTATCTCTTTAACACGACACAACTTTAAAATTAAATTGCGGTTTAAAGAAAGAAGAGAAAAACCCTAATTGAATATGTCGGTTTTTATGGTAGGCAGATTTTAAGTGTAGTTTTCTTTTATATATTTCTTAGTCAATTCATTTAACATTTATAAACAGCATTATGACTTAATTTAAGAGAGATTTAAAATAAAATTATTATGAGAGCACTTAGAGAAAGTATTGTTTAACTCATAAACGGGTAGCGATCTAAACACTGCAATGTCCGAATGATTTTAACTGGTCGCGAGGCAAAGCAGGAAAATCTATGACTCGGCCTTTCTGGCAATAGCTATTGTTTGTGTTGGCAACACGCGGTTATAGATCATTCAACTGTTCCAATAACACAAGTGTTGGAATAATGTCTGCCAGTCTTAAACTATGTTCTATTTTGATACAGTTTTCGAGAGATTTTCAAAACCAAGTTGTTTTTTTATGGATGAAAGAGGCGGTGAGGAAATTCTATGCTGTAACAAGGTTAGGTTAGGTTGTTTGAATTTTAACGTCTCTTTTTAACTACAAGGTTCTATCAGAGACGGGCGTCTCTTTTCAACTACAAGGTTATATTAGAGACGGCGCTTGGGACAATCGAAAGCGAGCTGCCACACTGTGATGTAAGGAGCGCTTGCATACACCACACCCAGTCACATTATTCGGACACCTAGCCGAGCAGACATGCTGCAACAAAGACTCTAGATAAGAGAGAGACTGTAAACCTGCCAGCCTTGCTCCTACAGAGTAGTGTGTTAGAGTTTCGACTGAGTGTTGACCTACGTACAGCTTAGCACGCTAGACATTTCACGCATTTGGTTATATAAACGGACTACTGAAAACTTCCTTCTCTCTCTCTCTCTCTCTCTCTCTCTCTCTCTCTCTCTCTATCTGTCTATCTCTCTCTCCCTCTCCTCCTCTCCCTCTCCTCCTCCTCCTCTCTCTTTCTCTCATCTCTCACTCGTTAGCAAATCTAAAGAAGCATTCTGTAACCTGTGGAATCAATATACCTCCCAACAAAGAGTGCCCTCTCAAAACACCCCTCAGATTTAAATCACAAATTTGGCCTCCCAATCCTTAACCCCTATTAAAAAGAATTCTTAACGCATTGACTTCTCAGCCAAATATTCCGTTTACAAAAGGCCGCTGAATTCAAAGTACCATTCAAACGGCTTTCAAATTATCCGCCTCTAAATATCAAAATTGCCATTTCAAAAGGCTTCTCAACCCAATAAACCCCTCTGAAAAAGCCTTCTGTATCTTGGTTAAGTAAAGGTTCTCACAAAGACATCTCAACCCAATCTACCCCATCCCTCACACCACCAAGCCCACTCACCATGGCTGATCTGTGCATGCTGACGATGTAGATGGCGAACGGCGTGAGAAAGGCCACGAGCAGACATTTCTTGAGACGCGAGTTGGTCAGGTGGACGAACATGATCATGACTATCTCCCAGGCACTGGACAACATGGCGACCGGACGCCTGGCGCCTCGAGCTATGCTAGCCAACATGTCTGTCTACTCCGACGATCTCGCAGTGCTGGGCACAAATAATCCAGCAGGGTGGAAATCCTATTTGGATTTGAGGATGGTCCAATGCAGCACGACAAAGCCTTGGTTATATTTGAAATTCTCTCCAACAAATTTAGATCCTAAGTTTAGAAACAAGCCAGTTTCTTGTAATGTCCACACAGAATGATGTCAACAGAGAAATTCAACAAATCTCAATTCCTAGGTCTGCTCACGTAGTGTGGAAAAATATCTTGATCCTTTCACAGGATCCAGACCGTGTAGTTATAGTTTTAATCTCCTTGGTCAAAGGTAAAATCCGTTTTGGCTATTTGTCGCGCTGGTTTCCCCGGGCAGAGCCCAACTCTGGGCCACACATACAAGGTTTATTTTATTGACGACCAGAATCTTCTTAGACCTCATTAGTCAAAACAGAGAGCACGGCCTAACTACTTTTCTACAGGCTCTAACTGGGTATAATACCGATGGCGGCCGTGCGTCACGAATGTTAGATCAAATCCTTGCTAAATACTTCCAGTGGTCTCTTTGTCCGCGAGGTCCAAGTCTGTTTTTCTCTTCTTTATTCCATTGAAACCTTCGGGTGCGTGGGAATGTAATCCGCCGGTTAATGTGTGTGTTGGTGTGTTTTTTTTTGTTTCTTGAAGGTGACTTTGTTTATTACGACCTCCCATACACGTCTTGAGATAACCATGTAGGCCTACCTGAAAGGAATTAAAAAAAGACAATGATTAATAAAATAGGATTTAAAAAGGACCTACAAGATAGACCAAGCAGCGACTTAGAGAGACTAAAATAAGAGGACTACAAACTATCTGAAGACCAATATCTGTAGAAGCCCCAAATTTCTTGAGAAACATTGATGAAGAAGTGGATTTTAATTTAAAAACTGAGGACTTAAACAAACTTACAAACAATGTTTTTTAGAGCAGTACACGGTTAGTCTGTGTCTTACTTTTTTCAGTTAAATGATTTTGAATGTTATGAATGCTTTGCGTTTACTGCCATACGAGTTTTGCAATAGTATTCCGTTCTTATGACAGTCGAAGCTTGTTTTGAAATGTCTAAGTCCGCACAATTTTTTTCAGCGGCTCAGAGCATTTAGTTGTGGTTTCGAGCGCAACACAAATCTCCTTTTATTTTATTTTTGCTGTTATTATTATTATCATTATTATTATTATTAACTATTATTATTAACTATTATTATTATTACTATTATTATTATTGTTGTTGTTATTGTTATTATTATTATACAGGCAGAGAAAACCACACAGAAAATTTACAATGAAGAACAAACAACGATCGAACTGGATATTAGGTAAGCTGTGAAGAATTCTCGCTGAAACAGTGAACTTCCAATACACATACGCCATGACAGCAAGCGAATTAGCAGCCTCTAAAGAACAATTAAGAAATGCAGCCTAAAACTGATTATATTTTAAGAAAAACAAAAAAAACCTGTTCAAATCACCACGTAGTTTTTTAGGAAAACCACACAGATTTAAGTTCTCGAGATTAAAGTAAAAAAGGTTTAGCTTAGCCAAGCAATGGTGATAACCCAGGCTTTATAATCGCAATACTGCACACCAAGCCGAAACGGGACTGTGACTGTACCAGATTCACCCACTTACACAGAACTCTACTGATAACGAAGTCATGTCCACTTTCTGGCAGGCTTAGGACACAACTCAGCAAACCTTTCAGTTCAATGCCGTTCGTCTCGATGGTCAGAGATAGGGCTGGACAACGTTTCAGCACAAACACCGGTGTGCTATAATATGCTTCAAATGATTGCTGTAACAATATGCTTCAAATGCTTGCTATAATAATATGCTTCAGATGCTTGCTATAATAATATGCTTCAGATATTTACTATAATGTGCTTCAAATGTTTACTATAATAATGTGCTTCCAATGTTTGCTATAATAATAATATGCTTCAGATTCTTGCTATAATATTTTGCTTCCAATGTTTACTAAAATAATATGCCTCATGTGTTTGCTATAATGATATGCTTCCAATGTTTGCCATAATAATATGCTTCAAATGTTTGCTAAAATAATATGCTTTAAATGTTTGCTACAATAATATGCCTTTCTTGCCTTGTGCTGTCCAGGGTGGCAGAGTGGTTAGAGCGTCGGACTTGAGATCTGGAGGTCGCGAGTTCGATTCCCAACCATGCCATGTTGCAATTGCCTTGTGAAAGCAATTTGCCCTAACTTGCCCCAGTCCAACAACCTGTAAAATGGGTACCTAGCTAAAGGCAGTGGTTGAAATTTGTTGAATGTTAATATTTGAGCGCCTAGCAGGCTGTCCTACTGCAATGCTCTAAAATATGAGTTTAATTTGCTCTGGTGTGTATTGGCCTGCTGGTGTTAATATTATGTAAAGCCATGAGACTGCCTTCGGCGGTGAAGGACTCTAAACATATTTATTATTATTATTATTATTATTATTATTATTATTATTATTATTATTATTATTTTAATTACTATTATTATTATTATTATTATTTCTATTATTAATATATTCATTGTTATTATTATTCTTATTATCATTATTATTATTATCATTATTATTGTTATTATTATTATTANTATTATTATTATTATTATTATTATCCTCTTCTACCTTAGTGATGTTCCGTGAGATATAGGCGAAAGGTTTTTTTTTTCATTTTTTTGGCTTTCTATAGGTAAAAACACTTCCACTTGACGACGAGTTAAGATTAGAACTTTAGGATTACGATGTAGCTAAAGATGAATCTAGAATTTGTTTTTACAATTACTCTTTGTGCTGTTTCAAAGTTGTTTAGCTAATAAAATGCTTTGGACGTTACAAATTACCTACTTTTGTCGATATTAGATTTAGAGGCAATGGCAGCTGCTTGTTGGTTGTGAATCGTTTATTCCGGGCTAATTAAAACAAAATTTTAACAAACTTCTGCTTTGAGAAGGCTTGACGCCTTAAGGAGCCTGAAACAGGTAAACTGTGGCGTCTCTGGAGTGAAAGTTGTAAATTTTCATTTCTTCAAGTCACAGTAGGTCTAAGCAAAAGTCCCCCACAAGTTTTACAAAAGCACCGATATCTTTCGCAGCACTTAAGTTGGAGCTAGATGAGCAGCTCGTGATGAAAATGATAAGAGTTTTTTTTATTGTACATTATCGTTAATGTTCTTCGGTAGAATTTCTTCTTTATGTAGCAAGCGTTCCTTTTGTTTCTTGATATGTTATGTATGTTTAAAGGATATGCAATTAAACAAACAAACAAAAAACCCTCAAGAATTCATACTTCTTCAGCGCTATTTTTGCCAAGTAAATTGTAACAAACTGATAAGTTATATGGCTTATAATAGTTTAAGACGAGGCACTAAATTACATTTTTAATGGAAAACTTTCCAATGAATTGTCTCAAACAAGAAAACAAATTTTCGCGTTAGATAAACAAGCTTAAGATTACTTCTGAACTGATGTAAGCATGTAGTACCGCGGCGAACGCAACAAAAAATACAATTACCCTAATTAATTGAAAGTAAGAAGACAAAAAACATCACTTTATCGGTAATAAACCAAGTTCACTTCTGAACTAATATTAACAAAAGCCTAATCGTTTGGATAGTAAAAGTTCTTAACAAACAGACCACAGTACGTTTCATTAAGAAATGGGGACCTGGATGTAGCCTCTGATTTAAAAATAACAAACACAGGAACATCCCAGGGGGCAGTGTTATCTCCCTTTCTCTTTACAATATACAAATGATTGTCAACTGGGAGATGCTAAAACGACCCATCCGATTAAATTTGCAGACGACAAGAGCCTTGAGGGGATGATAGGAAGTGATGAGACTGAATATAGAGAAACAATTGAATGGTCTACTAGATGGTGTAATGAACATTTCTTGTTGCTAAATGTCTCAAAAACAAAAGAGCTCGTGATAGATTTTAGGAAAAAAGAAAACGACATTATCCCTCTCTTTATCAACAATGAGAAAATAGAAAGAGTAACATCATATAAATATTTAGGAGTCACCATAGATGATAAGTTAAATTGGACCATACATGCGGACAAAATTGTCAAGAATATAAGTAAGAGACTTCACTTCGTACGTAAACTGGATGGTTTCCACGTAGATAGGACCCGTCTGTGCGTATTCTTAAAAGGCAGTTGTTGAGATTGTCATAACGTTTGCTATTGCTGGTTGGGGTGGAAATGCTCAAGAGAGTAGAAAAGATGAAAGTTAATCAAACAATCAAGAGAGCAAACAAAATGATGAAAAACATAAAAGAGACTTTCGGTGATTTCGAAATTCTTTATACTATATACTGCCAGAAAAAATCTAATCAGTTGTAAAAGACGCCAAGCACCCTCTTTTTAGTCAGGTTAGGTACTCAGGCAGATCAGGAATACCAATTCTTTTTAGGTGCAAACACGAGCGCTATAGGAAATCCTTCATGCCCTATGTCGTAAAACTTATGCCATGAATGTGAAACGTCTTTGTATGTTCACTTGGGAATCTAAGGTCTACATTATTTGTATGTCTAAAAATGTTGATATTGTTCGGTAGCTAGTGTATGTGAAAGTGTGAAATTAAGTGATATATGTTTACCTGTAAACGTGCTTATGTGTCTTCTGTAATTTTCATGCTGTAAAACCAAAACAATGAGCCTTACGAGGACAATAGAGACCTTTAGCACACGCACCGTGTCTCACTACGCGTACGTGAAAATCGGGAAAGCACATTGAGAAACTATAACTATAATGAAACCAGTTTCTAAAAATAGACCCACAGACGTTCGCGTCATACTCACGCGTTGCTGCTTAAAGTCTGTAATAAATTTTTTGAACTTGAACTTGAACTAAGCATGTAGTGCCGCGGCGAACGCAAATTAAAAATACAATTACCCTACTTAATTGCAAGTAAGAAGACAAAACCAAGACATTTATGGGTAATAGACCACGAAAAGATCAACCAGGCCGAAGCGTGACGTCGCGCCATGAGGTCCAGCCCCTCCGACCTACCGCTACAGACTTACAATGCGTGACGGACTTTATTGATCAATAAAATGGAACTATTGATTACCGGTAGTTTCACGACAGGTTAGTGCTGAAGTCTTCAGTTTATTCAGTGTTTGCCTCAAGTTTCCGCTAAGAAACGGGTGTGCTGAGATTCGCATCAACTACAGTACTTATGTACTTTGTCATATTTCAGGAAGAACTCTAGATTTAGAAAAATATCGGGCAATTACACCATAACACGAAAAACTTTTGACAACCATATTGTGTAGGTGATAAAGAAAACTGGGTCAAGATTCTTTACTTTTTTTATTAGTAAAATAACTGACGTAAAGAATATAGAAGGATTCATATATGAATAAATAAAAAAGTTAAAAATTGACAACACATTTTCTACGACACCGAAGCAAAATCTGGTATACCATGTCCCTCCATAACGATAGCACATTGTTATAGAATTATCAAGATTATGACCTTGACATTGACATGATCGGCTGTTTTTCTTTTGTTAACTTGGAAGATAAAAAAAAAACTGTCGGCAACCGCTTCCACACATCAATTTCTGCATAAAATAAAGGATTAAAGCCCTACGGTTTTTACTCTCAACAAAGGCAGGCATTCTGAAGGCAATTCACAAATATTAATAACTATGGTATCTGCAACAATATAAGAACTTTGTATATTGTCCGCTTCGATTATATTATTTACATTTTGTTCTAATGTCGAGTGAAAGCTTCATGAGAAAGCTAAAGTTAAGTTAAATAGGTCAAGTTTCAGTCCAGTTAAACAGAAACCATTCTTTATATATACGTTGCGTTTATCCCTTAGAGAAACTTTCGACAAAACTTCCAACCTTCACTCCTTCGTGGCACTCTATTGCTTAGTGGCACTTTTAAATGATTCCTACCTTAACTGTTTCGTGTTACTACAAAACTTCCTACCTTTACTGTTTTGTATTGCTTCAAAATTTCCTACCTTTACTGTTTTGTGTTACTTCAAAATTTCCTACCTTTACTGTTTCGTATTACTTAAAAATTTCCTACCTTTACTGTTTTGTGTTACTTAAAAATTTCTTACCTTTATTCTTTTGTGTTACTTTAAAATTTGCTACCTTTGCTGTTTTGCGTTACTTCAAAATTTGCTACCTTTGCTGTTTTGTGTTAAGTCAAAATTTCTTACCTTTACTGTTTTTCTTACCTTTAAACTTTAGTGACACTTCGAAAATTCCTGCTTCTATAGAACTAAAGAGAAAAAATACTTCCGACATTGGAACACCGAATTGATTCTGTCGTTAACTTCCAGCGGTAGTCAACAGCACTTCTCCAATGATATGTGGTAAGCTGTACACACATGTATGATACACGCCTAGATTTAGGAGTCAAATAAATCCGGACTGAGAGACCTACCCGAAACCTGGTCTAGGCAGTTAGTGTCTACCTCGGAAACGTGTCCAGACACCTGGCCTGGACCAACGCAACGCCAGTGCCTCTATTAGGCCAGTGCCTGGTTCCTGTCACAATCGAAGGTCAGGTAGACCGAGATAAAGACTCTTTTGTCTGTGTTACTTGTTGGTAGAACTTCGACTGGACCTTTTCAAGGCTTAGCGGAGTGTGGAAAACTGAAAAGTCATGGAACCGAAACATCGCCACGCCATTACACCTCTCTCTCTCTCTCTCTCTCTCTCTCTCTCTCTCTCTCTCTCTCTCTCTCTCTTCTCTCTCTCCCTCTCTCTCTCTCCTTATATATTTCTTTGTTTCTCATTGTTTTTCTTTCTTCTATCTCTTAAGCTATTGTCAACATTATTTCTCCCCTTCATTCCAACAGTTCTCTTTCCTTTTTATCCAATCTATTTCTCTTGATCTGTGCATTTCTACCAATCTGTCTGGGTATCTCCATGTATTTTCCGCTTCATGTATTATTCTTTCTGTCCATCTTTTTTTCTCTATCTAATAACTTATCCATCTACCCATTTGACTGTGCAAAACTGTCTCTCTGTCTATCCATTTATCTAACAACATGAATTCCTCTTTCTGTTTCCATCAATAATAAACCTTTTTATCTCTGCATGTTAATACCAAACTATGTAGACCTATGTCTCCCTGACTCCAATCACCCCCTCTATCTCTCTTTCTCTCTCTTTCTCTCTCTCTCTCTCTATCTCTCTCTCTCTCTCTCCCTCTTTTCTCTCCCACGCCCACCCCTGCACCAGTACACAGGTAAGTGGTAACTAACGGGTGGACCTACACCCCAGTTCTGACATGACTGTGTTACGCAGGAAACTAGGACTACAATGACTCGGGCGAACTGCCAACTAAACCCGTTATATCTGTAGGTACTGACTGGACAGAGGGCAGTGGCCAGTCAACCATTGTCCTGTAGTGATTGCTCGTGTGGTCAGCTCATGATGATGATGACTGTAGCGTGACTTGACTTAACCAGAGACACTAGAATGATCAATTTTTGTTCTGTTGTTGCCAAACATGATTGGAGTATGTAATACCGCTATACCGCATGTGTACAATTGAGAAATGAACATTCCTTGATTGGGATGTGATGTGACTACACTGCATGTGTACAATGGAAATATGAACATGGTCACACACGCCTGCAGTCGCCACACCTCTAGAATCTTAAAAAAAAACCAAATATCATTAGAGTTCTTTGCTGCGGCAGGCACAGTGTTTTTAGCTATATTAAGTAAACTTAAAAATGATCTCTTGTCACGATGCTAGTAAGAGTCTGGCAAAACTAACGTTAATAAAAAGATATATAGGAGGATAAACTCTCAAATATACACACTACGCACTGCAGGGGGAAGAATCAATCACTGATTCTGGCCAATATGACCGCGCTTTTATGACTGATCTTGAGAGGTCTACGGCAATAAAAGACTAAAATACTAAAAAAAATGAAACACAAGAAATCTATTATAAATTACTGTGTATTTCATCAATGTTAATGGCTGATTTCTAAAGTTCTTAAAGAGTTTTTTTGCGTCCTAAGTCTGGGAGGTTTACAGTCATGTTTCAAGCTACGGTACCAAATTAATAATGTCGGCTAAAGATTTATACCAAGACTAGGAACTCACTTGGTGTGATAAGAATCGCTAGATATAAAGGAGGTGGCTATACCTGCCTGTGCCACACCCCGCCCTCTGAAATCTTCGTACACACGTATCTCACTGTAACGAAAGAAAACTTTTAAAAAATGCGAAGTCCCGCCCACTTCCATGTGATACAGCACAGATTTCAGGTAAATTTAGGACTGGTTTTGATCCAAGGTCATCGCAATGAAAATACCGCCGAAGCTTGGTTAGAAAAGGTTGTTTGAATTTTGACGTCTTTTTTCAATTACAAGGTTGTATCAGAGACGGCGCTTGTGACAATTGAAAGCGTGCTGCCACACTGTGATGTAAGGAGCGCTTGCATACACCACACCCAGTCAAATTATCATGACACCGGGCTGACCAGACTTAGCACTAAATCCATAATGCCAGACACTAGGCATATCAGCTGCTAATACCAATTTTAAAGTCCTTGGTTTGACTCGGCCGGGGATCGAACCACGCACCTCCCGATCTCTGAGCGAGAGTCTTACCGCTGGGCCACAGAGCCGGTCACCGCCGAAGCACCCAGAAGGGTAAACACAGCTTACTACTGTCTCGCAACGACGCCGAATACGAGGTCGTAAGCCAGACAGTTTGAATTGAGAAAACATCATTCGCTCGTAGATTTCTCTATACTTTTTATTGTTTTCCATCGCCAAAAATTTCATGTCTTGCCATGAACTTGAGGTTACTTCATGGAGTTTTGAACTTTCTGGGGCTCAGAAAAATTTACATTGTTCAATTTAATGATCAATGTCTTGTTGGTAACCGCGACAGTTTACTCGTTTCGGCAGAGTTATGGTCACGTGACAACAGCGGCTCTTAGAATAGCAGGTGCTCTGTTCGGGTCGTTAAATTAATGACTTTATGTATACGCTTTTGCAATTTTTGTATCTGGACAGCTGTTTGATCTTATACCGATGCCAGTGACTGTGAGTCTCGCAAAACTAACAAAAGGTTTTGGAGACTGACCACAAACTTCCAGATGATAAACACAGACATGATTCCGGTACTCATTATAACTGGACTCGAGCAAGGTCACTGGAGATTGGAGGCTTAGTCGTCTTAAAACGGTAGACAAGTTGGTGTAAATCTAGGTACATCTAGGTTTTCAATTTATCTACGTGGAAATACAGTAGGAGAGAAGGACAAATAGACAGAGAGAGAAGGAGAGAGAGAGACAGGCACAGAATGAAGGAGACAGAAAAGAGGAGAAAGAGAAAGAAGGAAGGGGGTACAGTGAGAGAAGGAAAGAGGCAGAAGGATAGAAAGAGAGAGACAAAGTCGGAGAGAGACATAGAGAAAGGATTAAGAGACAGAGTGTGAGAGAAAGAGACAGATAACGAGAGATACAGAGAAAGAGACAGTGTGTGTCTAACGGAGAGAGAGACAGACAGACAGACAGACAGACGGACAGAGACAGAGAGAGAGATACAAAAATGTTAAGAGAGAGAGCGCGCAAGAGAAGCGATTCCCAGGGCTGTTTTTAAATTCAACGCTTCTCAAGGGTAAGGCTCAATATACCCAACTGTATCCTGTCACGCCTCAACAGGAATCTCTATACGCCAATCAATCAATTCAAGTTTGGACTTATTTTTGTTCCTAACGGTAGGCGCCTATTTCCACCTGAAGAGCGGTGAAAAAGATCTCTTTAGCCCTGGAAAGTATGGCAACTTGACCGCCCCCAGCAGTCTTTTCTTGAGTTCGCTAGAATAATGGAGGTCTTTTAGTTCTTGAACATTGTATAGACCTGCTCAAGTGTGACTCGTGAGGCCTCATTTATTACAAATGTAAACACGGAGTTATGGACAGAATAAAGGGGGGGGGGGGCATTAATTTT
>BMAT01005388.1:37994-50236 GCA_019649035.1 Elysia marginata | reverse complement strand
AAAAAAAAAAAAAAAAAAGTTTATTCTTGTCAAAATTTACGCAGTATTGTGCAGTAACATCCTAGGGGAGGAAATGAAAAGGGGTTAAAAATGTCGTTTATATTAAACAAAAGTTTATCTTAAAGTTAAACAGGGTTCATCTTAACAGGACTTTACTGTAAGTTCTGTTCTAGCTCAGAAGTGCATTGTGTATACATCTGATTTGTACATAATGCCTTGTGTCTAGGATGAGTGTGAATGATGTGAAGTCCTAAATCCATTTTTTTTAGAAAAGGGGATTTAAAGGTAGGCTATAGTTTTTCTTCTTTATGCCAACATTTTTAATAAAAGTTTTTAGTATATTTCCATAAAATTTTGGTAGTGATAATTTTATGAAATTTTTTATATGGAAGCTTGGAAAAAGTGTCTTGTTCAAAACAGCATCTTCTTTAAGATGAAAATTACTGCATTCGACTCATTCACCCTTGATGCGAGACATAGCATATGGGAACTCCTCAGAACTGGTGAATTCAATGTCCTGTTTTTGCTGGTATTGAGAAAATGCCCAAAAATTTTCGTCCATAATTTTTTAAATGGTTCAAGATTATCTTCCTGTAAACTGACTGAGCTTTATCAGCTACATGTATAGGAATTAAGATTTTAAAATTAAAAACCTTAAAGTTTAATTGTCAGATGATCTGTCCCTGCAATATGCCTGTATAGGAGCACCAGAGTTATATTAATAATACCATGTAAATGGACTAATATAAATCAGGTCTGTAGTTATGAAAAATTTGATTAATTTGAAGATTAAAGGCTCAGTGAGGTTTTTTTCATATAATCGAGATTCGTCTTGCGTCCAGGGTGAATGAGTTGGATGTCGTAATTTTCAATTTCAAATAGGGGCCTATGTTGTTTTCAACAAGATTTTTTAGTAAGCTTGCAAAATTATGAATCAATATTTTGCGGAAATATATTAAAAATTTTGTTGATTTAATTTCTAAACATGCAGAAAAAGGAGGAAAACAGACTTTTTCATGGCGTTTCCTCAAAAAGATAATTTACCATATCTGGCTCATTTGCCCTGTACACCAGACTGGGGTTCTTAATTATTTACAAGGTTATGGTACTCACATCCATGTCCAGTGCTAATTTAAGAAAAATGAGTGTGATTACTGGAAAATATCATTTTTAATTACCAGCAAAGACCTAGATCCAATATCTATAAATTTTGTTCTGAAATCTTTCTAATGTAAGTGAAGTATACAATCTAATAATTCACATTGATAACATTTTTGTTTCATGATTGATCTTGTATACAGTGGAATCATTTTAAGATAAAACCCTCTAGTTCTCACTTAAGAGATTATTTTATCCAAAGTTTATAATTATTATTAATATAAAGCAGTAAGATATAAAGAAAGAGACCAAAATTATAGTTAATCTTAACCCAAAGTTCATCTTCAACAGGGTTTATCTTAAGTGGATTCCACTGTACTAGCTTTTAGATTTGATTAAAGGTAAAAACATTGAAGTGTAGAGAACAAAAAACAAAATTTATTATTTTTGAAAGGCAAATTTATTATTCTCATATCAGGCTTGTACCGAACCTGATACCTTTACAAATTTTAAACCATAATAAAGCGGAAAATACTTTACAAAAACAGAAGGAAAGCAGGAATTTATTTCGCTATATTGTATATTAACATCTGTGCAGATAATAAAAATAACTAAACAGTAACAAGAATAATTATGAACCTTAACCTAAGCAAACAAAATAAAGTATTAAAAAAATATAATCTTTAGCACTCCATCTTTTGTGCATTGTTTTAAACTTTAATACATGTTAGGCACAATGTGGTCATGAAGCGCCATTTTTGAGTCTTTAATATTTTATAGTTTCGCTTAAGAAATAAAAGGCTTTCATCACTTCACAGGAAAAAAAAATTGTCAACTATATTTCTTCTGTTTAATAAAGCACATAAAATTGAAACAAAAATAAAATGCAAAATATTTCATAAAACCATGTGTAAGGAAAGCAGGCATTTATTTCACTACTAATACATTTTAGAAAATTTGAGAATAAATTCCATACAACTAAACAGTAGCAAGAATAATGATGAACAATAACCCAAGCAAAAAAAATTATATTCTGAGGCATATCAAGCTCTTGTGCCTCCTTATTACTCATTAATTCATCCTAACATTACATATGTTGGGCACAATGAAATGCCGTTTTTTTAGTTTTTTTTATAACTTATAGTCTATTGTTTTGCTTAAAAGGCTTGCATTACTTCACAGAAAAAAATTCTCAATGATATATCTTTTTTCAATAAAGAATACAAAAATGGAACAAAATGAAATGCAAAATATTTCGTAAAACCATAAACAAGTAATAAAACAATCAGTTAGTTCCCACTAAAAATTTTGAGAAGAAATTTCACATTACTAAATGGGAGCAAGAATAATGACACACATCAAAACAAAGAAAAAATGTTTTAAAAAATTATATTCTCTGGCATCTATCTGGCTTCTGTGCTTTTTTATTTATCCATAAGTCAATACTTATTTTGAGCACAATCAATCCCGTTTTTATTTGCAGTTATAGATGCTAAAATATAAAATTACAGTCCAGCCAGCAAAAGGATAGTTGGCAAAGAAAAAAAAATAGGTCTACTAAAGTGGAGTTCGTTTAACCTGAAACCTGGTAGTTTTTTTTCTTTGTCAACTATCCTTTAACTCTAAGTTCTGATACTTCAAACTAAATTTGCCTATCCCAGGCACTGTATTTGGGATGCTGAAACAGAGTTATCCATAAATTCAATTTATCAGCTTGAGTTAAATGGACTCCACTGTGCCATGCCAAAACCCAAAAAGATATAGATCTAATCTTATAATTGTTTTATAATCTATAATTTTGCTTAAAAACACTTTCAGTTTCATTGGTTTGCAGAAAAAAAAATTGTCAAAAGATGTCATGTTTGAAAAAAAAAAAATTCAATCAAAATCCTAGAGACAAAAAAGTAAAAACTCTGCATACCTATACATCTTTTATTAAACAAAAAATAGAAATAGGCACAGGTACAAGTTATCTTGTAAATTTGATAAGTTACGAGAAAAAGGCTGCATTATCAACAAAGTATGCTGAAAATAATCACAACTTCTGACTCCTTTGTAAATGTGCCAAGTTCAAAACAACTATGTGATACGTAAGAGAGTTGAAAATAATATCATTCATAAAGTTGACAAAGTAAAGTCTAAACAGTTCTAAACTAGATAATTGAAAAGGCTTCTGTAATTCAGACTGTATTCAGATTATTGAAAGATTTTAAGGTATGGAATAAGCAGTGGAGAGATGTAGGCTAAAGTCAAAGGGCCAAAAATATGCATGCCTTCATACATAGGAATCATTCAACCATTTGATTGCACAGTGGCTGATTATTTTGTACTGACTACCCATATTATCCCTCTAATTTTTAAAATATATTATACTTATTGTTTCAATTCCAGCTACATGTAATTTTGTTCTTGTGAAGTTAGTAACATCTTTATTGGAATACAGTGAGAAACAAACTTTAAAAAATTTGATATTAAGTAGGAAGTATTGGAATAAAGAAGCCTTTGCTGCACTGAACTCTGCAAGAACAAGTATAAAACTTAAAGAAATGAACAAACAAAGCATTAAATCTGTTGATAAAAATTTAGCAGCATTTTGATATATATCGACATGTTTTGTAGTCACAGAATTCTCTCTTCTGAATCGTTACTTAATAATTTCTATTATACTGACTTATTACTGCACTGTCTACTGAAAAGATTGGGAAAAAAGACATGCATAAAGAAAAAACAACTATATATAATAACTCATCTGAAATAAAATGGTTTTGTTAAATAAATAAAGAGAGAAAATAAGACTTACAGTTACAACACAGCAAACCGAACCCCCCCCCCCCCACCCAGCTCATTTCATTTTGAAAAAGAAACGATCAAGGGAAATAAAAAGGCTTAAAATAATTAAGGTTAAATAATAATGAAGCTCCTGAATTTTTCTGCTTAGCTTTGTATTTTCATTTATCGACATAGATTTCCTGAAGCATTCGATATGAGCTGATTACACTGTATAATCACTATCTAAATTCTAATTTACAATTTTCCTAGGGAGGCCGCAAAAGTGGCTAAACATCTAGTATGTATGAGTTTCAAGAACTTTTCAACTTGTTTTACATGAAATTTTTGGGAGGTGAAGTTTTTTCAACCATGTAGGCCTATCATCCCTTTTTCCTTCTTTTCTTACTTTTCCTCCCTGGTTGTTCATTACAATTTATTTCATTGAGTATGAAAAAGAAATAAAGAATGTCTTGATCTCTAACATTAAGTTACAGAAAATAAACTCCAACAATTCGATATTTTTACTTCTTCCTGATTCACATAGTCGGAAATTTCTTAAATTAAATAGTAGTACATTTATTAATAGTACATAATATTAAAGCCAACTTGCCGAGAATATTTTTGAAATTCTGATGACATGATCCTCAGTCTGGATCTCTCTTCCCCAACAGTGAACTCCATAACAGTTTCTGGGTCAATGTAAAGTGTGGTGGTCAAAACCACAGTAACTGGCGGACAATGTGCCTGCTCCATGACATGCCTAGTCGTATTCTGTACATTTGGCTCTTGTGTCCTACTAGATCTAGTTCTAGTGCTTGGCATGGATCTAAACGTGTCCCAAATCAAAGTCCTCAGTCCTACAAAGGCCAAAGCAAAAGGCATCATTCTCGGGGCAATATCATGCAAAAAATCAGTGTCTCTCTCTTCTGCTTGTGGGTCTATCCGGATGTCAAGATGTTCTCTAATGCGACTTCTGCGACAGAATCTTTTCACTGATATGGGGAACTCATCACTGGCCCCGATGATAAGGAAGTTGTTTCCACTGCTGTTGGTGAGATACATGACGCTACATTTCTCCATGATATTGATAATGTCGTCTTTTAGGTTATCATATCCCACTGCTGATGCATCTCCTTGCTCCTTTTTCTTCTTCAGCTCAAATTTTATGTCGTGAGAGAGAAGGTGGTTCTCTAAATCTTTAGTTGTCATCGGAACAGAAATGTTTTCGACAGGTAGTTTTGCAGTAGAGTGCACATTCTCTGGAAAATTCAATTGTTGTAGATTTTGCGTTCTCTGCAAATTTGGTGCATCCACAGAGCTACCTAGTGGAGATTTAGCTTTTTTAAATACCACTGGTTTTTTAACGACGTGGGTGTGAGTGAAGAATGGAAAGGTATTTGCAGACAGAATATGAAAAGGAATTGTTAGAAACAGAGAAAAATCCACACCAGCCAAAATCTGACCTATCAAATGCTTTGGTGGCTGGCATGGTGTTTTATGCTGACTGTCTGTGACAGGGGCTCTGTTCTCAACAACTGAACGCAGTGGTACGGTTTCTTCACCTTGATTTGAATCAAGGACATCTTCTGGTGTGTCAAATTGAGAGAATGGGAAGTTATATCTTGGATTCCACTGTTTTTCCTCTACAGTTTCAAAACTCACTCCCAAAAAGTTAAAGTATTTTTGGAGTTGACCAGATGTCATCAAAATTCTTCGTGCTTGTGCAAATGGGTGTTGAATGCAGAACACAAGATTTGGAGCCATGACTTTCTTTGTGATATAAACTTTGAGCAATGGATCTTTTGTCGTTAGAAGGGCAAATGGACTTGCTCTCATTGGGTCGATGCCAAGAATTGTAATAATATCAGCAGGGTGTGCCACCACAAGTTTTTTCTTTGGCCTCAGTGCTGCCTTCAGCCTTCCAAAGTCCAGCTCATACAGCTCGTGAGACACAACAAAGAAAAAGCTTCCAGCTTTGTCTTTCAGCAGGAAGCACCGGCAACCAACAGAAGGCTTTATAACTGAGACTCCTCCCTCATCAGACAGGTCAATCTCTTCATACTCTACCCCAGAATCGTTCAAAGATGTGTAAAACTTTTCAACGATTTGAAGTCCTGTATGGTTTAATTGCTCACTATGTTCAACTTCTAGTTCTATGCCTTTTGAAATTTCTCTTTGCCTACTTCTTTCTAGTAGTTTTGAGGAACTATTTTGCGCATCAATGTCATGAATTTCAGGTTCCGAATCTATATCTGGGCCCTGTTCCGTGAGTGAAACTTTCCGATTATGGTGTAATAAGGTTCTCTCTGCGGAGGTCTTTCCTTGAGAATCAGTACCGTTGTTCCTGTTTTCTTCCACAAAGTCATCAATGTCATTCTCATGGAGTTCTTCATTATCTTGTGTGAACTCACCTGTACTACTAGCCCCACTCCCAGCGCTAAAATGTGCTTGTGTGTTCTTTTTGACATAAGATCTCAATTTTCCCTTCCGACTCAGGAAGATCCTCTTGCTGCAAGGTTTGGGGTGAACAGATTCTTCAACTGCTTGCCAGCCAGTAGCATCTACTGAAAATCCAACTTCCAGTGAATGTACAGTTTTTTTAGGAAACCCAACAACCCCTTGTCCATCTGAGACCATCTGTTCAGCTTCATTTCTGTAAAGATCAGTTGTGTATGAATGGCCATCTGTATTCAACAGAGTATTTGGAGCTGGTTTCTTGAAATTTGTAGCAGTTGCCGTATAAACTTTGGCTAGCATATCAAGTGTCTCGACTTTATCTGCTGGTGTAGCTGAAATTCCTACCTTTTGATCTACACAAGCCCCATGCTTGTCATCTGGTGCTGTAGTTTCATTTGACTTTTTGCTTTTGGTATCTTTGTTTAAGGTAAATTTTGTAGCCAAACTTTTGTCTCCTCTTTGCTTAACAAAGGATGCATTTTGATTCTGATTCTCATCTAAATTTGATTTTGGACAACAATTGTGTTTACTTTTGGCCCCACTTGAATCTGTGTTCTTGCGAATGGTTTCCTTATTCTGAGTTGGACAAGTTAATGTTTTGTCTGCAACAACCTCAACTTTCTTGCCAAAATATTCCACAAAAGCCAGGAGCTCAGAATAAGACAGCTCAACCTGTAAGTGCCCACAAAAGGGATGAAAGGCAAACTTAATGTCCGGTTCAGCCTCCGCAAGTTGGCTATGAACTGCAACCCTCACATCTTTAGCACTCTCATGCATGATAGCAAGAGGAGTAACTTCCCCTGGTTTTAACTGAAGAACGGTGCTAAGCGCCTCATTGTCACCGAACGACAAGTTTCGATGAGCATTTAGGAGCTGTTTGAGCGCCTTCAGGTCAACTGAGTGTTGTTCTGGGCAGATGACGATGTAAAACTGTCCTCGTCTATCCTTAAGAAAGAGATTTTTACAGTATACCACCACATCCTTCTGTTCAGCCGATTGGTTTTCCCCAGTAGATGAGGATGCTGGAAAATTTTCTAGCTGTTTTTCAGCAAGGTTGCTATCTTTTGCAGTCTTGCCATGACGTCTGGTGTAAGGCTGAGGTTTGGAGTGAATATCTAATTCCTCAAATACCTGCATAAGATGCTGAAGAGTTTTTTCGTGTCCTTCGCTGCCCCTTACTTCTAATTCTGTCTTATGTTTAGAAAATCTGTCTGCTGATTCAAGTTTGTATCCCAAATAGGATTTACCTTGTGCATGCGATTCATCCACCATATTTTTGTTGGTGATATGTTTTGAACCGTCCATTCTGTTTTGGACCCCGCCGAAGCGGGGCTTTTGAGGATCCATTATGAGGGACGATATAAACCACCCTGCCGTAGCAGAGTTTAAAGTAAAATTTAAGGAGAACCACACCATATTTATGTCTGTAATTGCTGCAAAATAATTCAATGAGCTCTCTGGATATAATTTATAAAGAATGATACTTAGAGAAAAATTATAGAAGTTGGAATCCCAAAAAGTTAATATGCAAACCTGTTTTAGACCAATGAGTAGAAAAAAAATGTAAGAACTACCTCCATTGCCATATCATTGCATGAACTTTTCAAAACACTAAAGTCTTAGTATTTTTAATACCTTCTGATAAAACAAAGGAGCAAAATGTTAAATTATCATTGACGCTTGTAAGACAATACATAATATTTGTGGTACTAATTTTTCCAAAACTTGAGACAAGCAATTGCAAAGAATAATTTTTAAGTAAATATAGCAGGGCTATCATTTTTAGTACCTCCTACATGTACATTGTTTTTTTCCTAAATTCTTGACTTGGAGAAAACGTTTCCATTAGACCAAGCTCTTGCCATCCTCACGTCTTTCTCCGCAAACTTATGCAAACAGACGTCTTAGACCAATTCATTCTTCTGCTCAGCCGGTCCATGTTGATGAGTGAGACTCTGGAACATTGGGAGTCTTGCTGATAAAAAGAGGGAAAAAACAAAAGCAAATGTCAAGGAGTACAGAAATGAAGAGATAATAATAATAATAGTAGTAATAATAATAATAATAATAATAATAATAATAATAATTAATTTTTACAGAGTGCACAACCACTACCTTTAGAATGTGCTTTGCACGCTTTACATAGTTCTAAATCGTAACATTATAAACATCTTCATTTGCTATAAAAATAAAGTAGGCATACATACAGAACTTTTGATTCATTTGTGTTTTATAGCCTAGACTTTTAAAAACAAAAATAAATAGGTAAAAATGATCTTGATACACATCAAGAACTAATATTGTAGATTTTAAAAGCACACATCATAATTATAATAGATGTTGTAAAACATAGCCCACACTAAAAGACATAAACTATAAGCAATCATATTATAATAATGATGATAATTGATATACATTTATACATAACTATGTACAATACTGTAAGATATTATCATGTTGCTGCTAATGAATATATTTATGGCCTAAATCTGACTTCTAAGGCCAAAACGAAATATCTCCGTTTTTAACTTTGCCAATTAATAAATTATCTTGACTGCGATACTATTAGTTTTTAAAAGTGCCGAAAAAATTCCAAGTTGGCGGAAAAATTTTTTTTGTGTATCTCTCAAAAGTAAAAAAAAAAGGCTCAACTAAAGGCCATATTGGCAGAACAATGACGATATGTAGTTGATGACTGTCTTAAAATTGTAAATCAATGAAAACCACCCTTAGGCCTTAAAAAGGCTTTTTAAAACAAACTGTTGGTGTTTTTGTTTTTGTCTAAAACAGCCACTATCACTACTGCGGATCAAATATAACTGTAGTGCGTTCCGGATCTTTGAACCAAGGGAAGAAAATGAATATTCCCCATACATTTTGTATCTTTTATGAGGGACTTAGCCGCATGATAATTATTCTGCGCTTTTTGTCACAGCAAATTTAAGAAGATTCCATGGGCTTTTTACAAATTATATGCTCATATAATTCTAATATATAATTCTAACAATATCTTACAGTAGTGGTATTCTCATTTCAGCCTCCATCCCCACTCCCCTTTATTAAAAAAATGTATGGTAATGTTTCCTTTCTACCCAATGTAATGTCACTATGCAATTTTAAATTTTGGATTAAAAATTAATATAATTGTGATGTTGCCACCAATCCAAGCTATCTCTCTTTATCTTTGCTTCCTTCCCTCTTATACATCTGTAATTCATTGACACATTTCTGTCATTTTTTTCTCTCATATACATTATAGTTAGCTGTCCAAATCCATCTTTAAGTCTTAATAATCCTTTTGTCATAACAGGCTGATTAGACGTTTCATACTAATCACTTACTTACTTATAGTCCAGGGCTCCAGGGTTAGGAGGCATGACGTTTAACAGTTAGTAACACTTTCTGATACAGAAACACCAGAATTCCAATAAAATAGCAATTGAAGATAAAAATTAAAATATACGTATCCCTTCAATCCAAGACTCTTAAAAGATAACCAGCTAGGCCCTTTGCACATTAAAATCATGTGCATATATATATATCGGTACATCATGCTCGTTATTTGTAAGTTCAATAAGTGACTGACAGCGCTATATATAATACCGCTATGGTAACACCAGATCATAATTAAATATAATCATTAAGTTTCAACTAATTATAGCTTACCAATACCATCTCTAGGCTTGGTGTCGAGAATGTGAATCTTTAGCAGTCTATCTTGTCAACATTGCAAGGGTTGGTGCAACACTGTTGTTTTCCGAAGCCAGTGATTCATGGGTTGCCATGTTTACCGCTCCTGCCTTCACTTCAACAAGCATCATCATGCCTTGAAAAGCCAACAAATCAAGCACATGAAGATCTATTGGTTCGTCTGGTTGAAACATTTTCAGGCTATTTTTATTTGAATAATCTTTGTTTCCCCTGCAGACTTCAGAAACAAAAATAAAAGATCGCAAACTCATTATGTTGGGGCAATGTCTGTTTTTGCCAAAACTGCACCTCTCAGTTGAGTGCGTCCTGCACCATTCCGCACTGGGGAGATGCTTGCAGCACACGTGGTCCTCCTGCAGGCATCCATGTCTCCCACACCAGATTGTTGAGAGAGCGAATTTCAGGGTTTCAAAAAATTCAACAAGATTACGGCTGATTTTTCAGCAGCAGCTGTTTGTGTTGGTATGCCACATATTACTAGACCTAGGCCATAACGAGCTTTAAAACCGATTCATCATGGATGAAGATTTTTTTTTAAACATCTTACGCTACTCATTTACAGCATATAGATCTATGCCTAAAAATATCGCATGTTTGTTTTGCATTTTATCTGGCTTGAATTCTTTAGACCTCAACACCATGGGATATAATTATAATATAAGCCTGTCTTTTCTCAGTTCTGTGATTTTTTTTAATACAATTTATGATGCCATTCTATTCTTGAAGTTTGGTATCACTGCATATTTATAACATTGTATTAAACACTGCATCACCGAAAGCTGTTTAAACTTAGAGTTTCAATGGATATCAGGCTTTCAAAGATGCATGATCTAGGCCTCGTTGCAATGTTTAAATGAAGTCGTCTTGACAACGCTGACCATCGCTGTTAGAAATAATTTATGATTGGCATTATTGTCAGCAATGATATTATTTTTTTTCTTGTATCAGCGTTGTTCGAACTGCATTTGACCGGAAAATCTAGATCAAGATTCTAGATTAAGATTTGTGGGGATCATCATCAAATACACGTCATGTGAAACTGAAAGGTGCTTTTTAAAGACACATTATAATTATGTTTCACCACATCAATGTCACTGGGTTAACATTAACCTTGAATCATTTTTCAAAGCCATGAATGAAATTTTGAAATTGGGTTGTTCAGATTTTCATGTTCTTGAAACCTTTTTAATGTTACCGCACTGTGTGGTGTTGAATGGCACGTATGGCACGTTGATGTTTTGTCGGGTTCATTGATCTATAATTGTACAACAGAACTAAATCAAGTTTTAAATCAGTTTAATAAAACGTTATAGTCTGAAAGCAGCTTTACGATTCCTTGGTGATCCATTTGGATATGGGATGAGTTTACATGCAACAGTTTGCATAAAGAGACATCTTCCAACACGTCTGTATGATTGATAGAGCTTAATACTATAGAATAAACAAACCATGGCCAAGGCAAAGTTTATGAAGGGTCGAGTTCTGACTAAAGTGCTAAATTTAGATCGGCGGCCCCAGCAACCGCCAATCAGGACTACGGCTTAAAAATATGTTATGACGTCATGAAAGATATGAGCGAACGGAAGCGGCGATTACACCAACATTGCATGAGTACGCGTCTACAAAAGGCAGAGGCAGACGAACTTCAGAAAATAAAACAGCCCCGTTTTAGATAAACTTTGGTTTAATATAAACTGGAATTGTTATCTCCTCTTCTTTTTTACCTCTTTATAATGCCACTTCTTAACACAACTTTTTAGCTTAGCCAAGAGTTGTTTACAATATTTTAGCAGGACTTTACTGTACAGGTCAATGACCTTGTTGAAATGAAAAAAAGAGAAAGTGGAACTGGTTGCTGCTTTCATGCGCTAAGTGCCCGCTCACGGCGCTCAGGAGGACGAAGCCCATAGCGGAGAAAATCCCAGATGGCTGGTGGGCTAAAGGGACCCGTCAGCCAATCGTCTACGATAATACCCACGCTACATATGGGTGTTATTAAGTCATACGTTGTCGTCGCTGGCGCGCAAGGTTTCTAATTATAAACGATTTCTTTCTCGAACTAGACTCGAAACTTGTCATGAACTTGGTGAAACGGCGCTAGGGACTATTGAAAACGTGCTGTGATGTAATGAGCGCTTGCATACACCACACCCAGTCATATCATCCTGACATCGGGCCGACCAGACTTAGCACTAAATCCATAATGC
>BMAT01005384.1:598146-608195 GCA_019649035.1 Elysia marginata | reverse complement strand
AGGTACTCTGAGAAATGATGAAGGCTAGCGTAGCCTAGATGTATACGCAGGGATGGAATGTATAGGTGTGTGCACATGAACACTGTATTCGCACTGGTTTGGCGAGGCGGGGAGGAGTTGGAGAACCGTCAGTGATTGCACCAATCAGCACACTGTCTTCTGTCCAGCCACACTAGCGTCCCCCCCCTCTCCCCCACTAGCTCTCGTCAGGCTAGTGGGCCCAGGCAGGCTAGCAGACGCTGCACACAGTGTCTTGAATCATGATATGAAACAAAGAACGCCCACCTCTTCTATTTCTCTTTATCTCTCCCAAGACCCATCTAGGGTCTCTCCATTTGACTACGAGGTGTTGACTTATGGCAAAAATAGGTCTGAAGCTGTTGACTTAATGCAAAATAAAGTTACATAAATAAAGAAGGAAAAACGGGACAGTTGCGAGTTGTTGACTTTAACCGAAAGCTGACTTCTCCCTGATTCCACTGTACATATGAACAACTTAAAATTATCCTGATTTTGAATTTTAGTACATTTGTTTTTGTAGTTGCCATTTTGAAGGATAAAATTAAGTTGTTATTCCTACAGTGCTTGGATCCAGACATCATCACTGAGGCAGATTGACTATGAGCTGAAAGTATTTCCTGATAGCTGGGTTTCAGGGAAGATCAAGATCCGTGGCGGGCGGCAAGAGCTTGGAAGTCCAGTAATTTTAAACCATTTTGTCATCTCTTAAAAATTTTTTTAGTGTTAATTGACTTTTCCTTCTGTATTTGATCAAAATTTTCAAAGGCACACATTTGCAAACTTCATCTTGTAGAATTTTTCAATCTGTGAGACTGTACTTTAGCTTGTTAGGTACAAGGTGTTTTTACCATGTACACCTGCACCAACATACTAGAGATTTTATAGAATAAGTCTTGGTCTACACATTGTATGTACACTGCAGAGAGGAAGGGTTAAAATATTAAATTTCCATTTTTTATGGACTCTGAAGGTTTGATATTGTTAAAATTTACCCCCTGTCACGATTTTCTATTTCTCTTTGGAATCTGACTTTCCTTGGAGTGCTTCCCTGAGAGGCTATGTTTAAAAACAAAAGAAGTCATCATTGTTTTAAGTTGCATCTTTTTCAAAAATGGATTGGTGAATATGATTTACCTCATACTCGTAGAAACCATAATTTTTATAGACAGATTTTTTCACCATTTTATAATTTTTGTTATGTTTCAGCTAAACTATGCCAGGTACTACTTGCCAAAGCTGTTTCCTAAGCTTAAGGAGAAGATTGTATTTTTGGATGATGATTGCATTGTTCAAGGTAAACACCTGAAAAAAATAACTGCATGATCCATTATAATAGTCTTTTTTTAATGTTTATTTTTCAAGATTTGTATTTGACTTTACCAACATTGCACTTAATAATAATAATAATATTTAGTTTATTTTTATAGGGCCTTCCCTCAATAGGAGCTCAAAGCACTTTCCATAAAATCTGAACAAACTTAGATCAAGTATTAAAAAGTTAACAGGTATATCACATATTTAAAAGTAGTTAGATATACAGATAAAGGCCTACTTTAAGTTACAATCTAAACATAAATCAGCCATCAAAAGTATATAAATATATTGATAAACATACAGTGTATATAAAACACATAACAATCATCTTAAAAAAATTGATTTTCAATAGCTAGGAAAAAGAGGTGAGTTTCAAAATTAGACTTAAAAGATGTTAGTGTCTTTACATTTTGAACAGGAGATGGAAGATTGTTCCATGTTTCTGCTCCTTGATAAGAAAAGGCTCTTTGACCAAAACTCTTTAGGTTGAATTGTAAAGTATACATAAAGTACTTTTTTAAGAAGATCTTAAATTTCATGTAGGGACATAGAGTGTGATTGAATCTTTCAAATAGTTGGGAAAATGCTGATCATTATGGCACTGAAAGGCAAGTAATGGAGTTTTGTAACATATACATGATGCGATTGGCAACCATTGCAGGTATTTTAGGAGAAGCAAGCTGTGGTTTGTTTTTGATGATTTCAAAATTAGCCTAGCAGAATGGTCTTGAATTTTTTTTTTTCATGTAATTTGATTTAGCTTGTCTTCAGGAGTAATAGCCAAAAGGGAATTAAAATAGTCTTGTCCTGACAATACCAGAGTACAAGCTAGTTTGTTTGCAATTTCTTTTGTTAAATACTGTCCAATTTGTGAAATTCTATGATGTTCCATATAACAATCCTTTTTTAAATAACATATTTGATCATCTGGTATAAGATTAGAGTTCACCAATTTATTGAGCTCAAAAGTCAAAGATGGAAAAACCGTTGTGTCATGTTTTTAATTTTCATTCTTGTTTGAATAATTCTTCACATGCTTTTAATGTTGGCCTGGAACTCATGAGTAGAAACCACAAACAAACAGTACGGTATTAAATTTTGTTCTTAAATTCTAACCCTCTTCTGAACAATAAAGACTATTTTGAACTATTTTTTTTCTATTTTTCTACCTTGCAGTACCTAATTGAGCAGCATCAGATTTACCAGAACTTAATACCTTAATCATTAAAAAGTGTAGTGAGATTTTTGTTTGTTAAAGTAACTGGGTTTTTGGTTTGCAATATGAAAAAAAAACCCTAGCTTTGGGATATCTTTTGTACAACAGGAACCAGCATAAAGTCAACACCTTTACATAAAAAAGATTTGACTCTAAGCAAAGGTTTAGCTTATACCAAGTTTTCTTGAAGCAGGGTTCACTGTAAATATGATTAACAAATGGATGTACACGTTGGCAATTTGGTGAGCATTAATGTAAACTTTGTTTTCATTTACCAAGGAGACATCATGGAATTGTACAAAACTGAGATCAAGAAAGGTCACTTGGGTGCTTTCTCTGAGGACTGCAAAGGCTTAAACAAGAGACTGAGCAGGCTCTCTGTAAGTACAAACAGTCCACAGCTGTTGCCAAATAAGCTAACAATAACTACGTGCAATTCTTTTGAAAAATGTTTGATAGTCAAGCTTATTGCGCCCGTCTATAAGATCTTTTTTAATCCTCTTTTTCAAATATATAGAAAGATTTTGTACCACAAAAAGTAAACCCCAAGGAAGAGTGAAAGGGGATACTTAGATTAATTTAATATACCCTGCCACAAAAAGTAAACCCTAAGAAAGAGTGAAAGGGGAAACTTAGATTGATTTAATATACCCTACCACAAAAAGAGAGAAAAAAGTCAAATAATGGCAGAAAGTGAATCCAAAGTACAGTTTTACAATAACCTTTTTTATATAGAAAAAATGTGTATTCATGAGATTCCAGTAAAATTTAACCTTTGAAATCTGTATGCTCTGTACACAGCACAAAGATTTATTTTGTTACATACCTTTAAGTTCAGCTTTAAGCCTTGATGTTTGGAGTGTAGGTGGAGGGTGACAGCTCAGTTCAGGGGCTGATGATTCTAATGATTAAGAAGGTTTAAAAAAAGTCTTAGCTGTGAATGAAACTATTTGTCTTTAACTACATGTGGAGCCACTGGTTTATATTTACAAATAAGTATTCATTTGCACAATGTTTGTTTTTGTGTTGTAAATCGATGATGAGATTAATGCCTTTTTATTTACTGGTCTTAGATATTATCTCCTGAAAAGTGCACAACAATTTCTGTGGTGGGGTGGTCAAAAGTAAACTATTTTTAGTAAAAAGTACCATTTGGAAAGATTTATAATGTAAGGCAGTGTTGTCTTTGAGTCTATGCAAACAGTTCTCAAAACTTCTAAGATGCTCTTATATCTTAAAAATAAAAAATCTGCTCATTATTCTAAGCACGCCATTCTAAGGTGGTAGTAAAAAAACACCAATTCAGGAAATTCTACCAACAGTTGAAGATTGACCAACAATGATTCATTTTTCATTAATTAAATCTTCTCTCTAGAATGTTTATGCAGAGTTTCTTGACTTCAAGAACAAACATGTTCAGGAGAAAAAGATTCGCCCCAGCGCATGTTCTTTCAACACCGGACTATTTGTCACAGATCTTGGAAACTGGCACAAGGAAAACATCACAGGACAACTGGAGTATTGGATGGAGCTAAACACAAGGTAGGGCTTTTTATTCTTAGTAAATGCATACCAGCTGAACTGTCATAGACCATACGGTTTTAGATGTTTATCTCTCTTTTAGAGATGTAATTTTATTGTTTGAAACCTCCTTAAAGCTCTGTGTGGCAGCAAAAAGACTATTTGGATATCTTGAACATGACCAGAGTCATTGTGTTTGGAAGGGTACGAGTGGGCATCATTTTTTGAGGTTTTAGAAAATATGCATTTAGAGCATCAGAGCAAATCCTTAGGATAGTGATTGTGCGCTATATAAAAATGAATTATTTTTATAATTATTATTAAATGTGTGCTGCTCATGATGAAGTGTGAAAGTCCACTAGTCTGATCCTTTTGATGAGGATTAAGGTCAATTCTTTGCATTTTTCTATCTGTGTCTCTGTCTTTGCCTGAATTTTTTTTATATGCTCGCGCATGTCTGTCTGTCTCTATGACTCACTCACTATTCTCTCTGGCTTTATTATACTTGTGACTTGAAAAAACGAATATCAAATCCGTGCTCCTTTGTGAGTTTGAAGAGTAAAAAACTTCTCAGTAGAGTATTAAAAGATTGAAAACTTTGTATACAAATGTCTAAGCTGGCTACTCCTTGTGGGTTGAAGAGACATATATAGTCACAAATGAAGATATCTGAGGGCAAAGCATATAGAACATGAAAAAGGGGTAAAAAAGTGGAATTATCAAACTGGCCCTGACAGACAAAGGTGGAGGATGTTGGTGTAGCCTATACCCCGACAAAAGGAGAAAAAGGCAATGATGATGATTTGAATAAATGCACTTGTGTGTTTCACATTGTCTTTAAACCTTTAGCAGTATCAGCTGAGTTATTGTGTTATGAAGCTAAAAATAAGGATTTTTTCATCAAGGGGTTAAAATGGAAAAAACTAGTTCTTTAGACTTGTTGAAAGTTTATCATGTATTTAATTTTATAAAATCCTAAAATCATTGAAATAATGACTTGAAATATGACATCCAGTAGGGGATTGGTTCATGATGTTCTTATGCTTGTCTAATATGAAAACTTAAAATGCGTATTTCCTATCCTCTTAAGAATTGTGCTTACTTATACCTTTCCCATTGTAATAACTCAGGTCATGTTCAAGATATTAAAATAGTCCTTTTACTGTCATGTAGGGCTTTTAAAGAGATTTCAAAAATATGTGTAAAACAAAATAATTAAACTTTTACAAAGAACTTTTATCCATCTTCAAAATAATATTTCTCTTAGTCAAAAAACATTTTTATGCCTTTTCTCATGTAAAACCTTTCTATTGTGTCCACTCAACTCAGAGAAGAGGTTTACGGCAATGAGCGTGGTGGTGGCGGCTCCCAACCACCAATGATGCTTGTGTTTTACAATAGAATCTCGCCCATTGATTCTATGTGGCATGTCAGATATTTAGGTATGTTATCTCAAAGATGTAAGTTTTGTGTTATGTGAGGTATACAGGTGCTTTATGTTTCTGGCATATTAGTAAGATATGCCCTTTGTAACTGAATGATTCTCCGTGGCATATTAAGTTTTTAGGCAGGCTATGTCATAAGAAAAATCATGTTAAATGATTAAAAGTCACTTCAAATGTCAATCTAGTCCAAAAATTTTTTTAGATCGCAAAGATTTTCCTAATTGCAAGTTAACAGAAAGAACCTAGTATATTGTTGAAGACTATGTTCCAAACTCATAAATTTGAACAATCCTTTGAAATCTCAAAGAGTTTCATTGGTTGCCATCATTGTAAGTTGTTAAGTTTTGAATATTATTTCAAATTTTGTAGATCTTGAGCTGAAATAAAATACATGTATGAATCATGCCCATTTATCTGCTGTTCTTGTTTGTTAATTTTGAGCAAAGCTTGCCTTTTAACAGTAATATCTCATGCCATGAAAGAGAATAGGCTTTGAAGATATAATAGTCAAAAGTTTGTTAGTTACATAGGGTTTGTTTTCATTGTTGTGTATTTAATTTAAAAAAAATGATTTTTCATTCTTTATGCTAAAGGGTTTCAGGATCTCTGTAATGAGTTCTGTGCTTCTGACTGTTAGTTTCAAAGAGCGAGCTGTTTGAATATCTTTGCTCACCCCCATGTTCCTTCTTACTGATTTGATGTGTGTGCTCACATCATTTCTTTTTTTATTAAATCATGTAATATATATTGTTATATGAATGGAAGGCTGTTGACCTCCATGTAATAAAGCGCACTTAGATATGCTTTTTTAGGACTGGGATATAAATTTTTTATAGCTTTTGTTACTTTAGACTTGGTGGTATACAAAATGTGTTTTATTGTTATTCCTTGTTTTTCATACTTCTACTCCAGGCTGGACGTCAGGTACAAGCTACAGCAAGGCATTCATTGCTCAGGCTAAACTTCTACACTGGAATGGCAAATTCAAGCCGTGGGGTCGAGTGTCACAGCACAGAGATGTCTGGGACAAGTATTATATAACAGACCCTACTGGCAAATTCAGACCAATCAGGAGAGTGTGAACAAGCTCCAAAACATTATGATGTGAGGAATGGACACAGTTGAATCTTTATGATGCATGATACTTCAACTTTATACAAAAAGACATATATACTTATCAGCGAGACTAATATGAATTAGAAAATTATTTCAAACTGTTGAATGTAAATTGTCTGTTTTGATCTTTCTTCTCTTAACCTAGGCTGATTTCACTAGAGTAGTAGAATCACATTCTCTCTGTGCCAAAACTTTTGTTGAGTTGACATTGAGAAACGCAATGAGATTTAATGATGATAAAAAAAATAAAAATGCAGAGGCTGAAAAAAAAAATGCAGGTTAAAAATGCTACAGTGAATTTCGCTCTAAAAAGAAAGAATGGGCAGGATATTTATTTAAAGAGTATTTTGTTGTGAAAGGACAAATCGAAAGAAAATTTAGCACACAAACGTAAAAATTTCTTTGTTACTCAGAAATATCTACTTATTACTCTTTGTGGCTTTACTCCGCAAGTGCTATTAACAAATCTAAAAAGAGTAAACTCCACAATTTTTGTTGTTAGAGTTTTCTATTGCAAATGCAACATTTATTACCTTAATCTATCTCCTCAATTGTGTTTCTTAAAAGTTTTTTAAGAAAGTGTTTGTACCTGTCAATGTATTGAATAACTTTCCATTCTTTACATTCTAAGTAGGGTTGTACACATACATTGGTTGATGATATCATTATGTGAACAGCTAACAGTAAATTAGTCACAGGTAGCAGTATGGATATTTTAAGCATTTTCAAGAAATGTATTGAATGCCCAATACATGAATGAGATTGACAAAATTAGAACACTTTTTTTTTATTTTGCATCACTAGATTTCAATGCCAAAGCAAATTGATAATGCATACCATACTCTTTTGTATTTTTTTGTCTTTAAGATGCTTCTGTTGAAAATAGATCTGATCAAGTTCTTCCTGATTTTTAGGACTATCCTATTGTTGGTAGCTATTGAGTTGCCTTTTGAAACATGCAAACAGTCTCTAGTCAAGCTGCCACTATTTCTACGTTTTATTTGGAAACTAATGATTGATGTTGAAAGAGACCAGAATGAATTACCTTGAGAAATTGAGGAAAAACAATCTGTTTGAAAGTTTTCTTTCTGTTCTATAGAATGCTTGTGAAACTCAAGGGATGTAAGACTTTTGTTGAAATTTTTAGATGAAAAAAAGTTTTTTGAAAATCAAGAAGTAACTGATGTTTAATTTTTCTATTTTTTTTGTTTAATTTCTGCAACTTGCTCACCACATCTTCTTTCAACTTTCTGTGTGTAGGTTTGCGCAAGCGGTAAAAATGAAACCAAAGGTATAATAAACATAATTGTCTCTCAGTTAAGATTTTCTTCGCCGCTGTATATACATCAATATAAAAACCAAACAGCCCTAAAAATTTAAACATATCTTGTCTGATATTATTGCTCTGAACCAAACTGAGCTAAACTGTTATGTGCGCTAAGTGTTAAGATTTAAGTGGTGTTTGCCAGGACTCTTTTTTGTGTTTATTGTTACTTTTTAGTCTTTACAATATGACAGTTGCAGTATATGGACCCTGAGACTTTGGTACCTTCTAAGTTCAAGCGTGTTTATTGACAACGCACACTTTTTGAATGTGTGAGAATTTGTTACCTTTCACCATGTTTCAGGTAATGAAAACTGAGTCTAATTTTTAAATCTAATGCCATGTCTTGCCTCTCATATCAGTATTTCTAGCTGCTGTTGAATTATTTACGTACTTTATTTGCCATTCACAGAATAAAATGAAGCTCATATTTCTTTGTAGTCAAGGTCAGACCAGGGTTTTGAACATGTGTTACTCATACTTCATCGCTCCTTGTCTGTTTCATTTCTATATTTTGCCTTTCCCTTGTTTCAGTACCTGTTTCACCACTCTAACAATTACTTTTTCTTTCGCCTAGCCTCATCCAGTTCTCAGGTCAAACAGTATGGTATTCTGAGCCCTTGAAACAGGAGATTGCTTTTCTGTACATTTAGAGCTATATTTCGTTCTTACAAAGATGTTTATCAATAGGGTGGAGGATTTTTTTGGTAGACATTTTACTTTTGAACCAGGGGTTTGAGTCTTAGCTTGGTCAGGAGGGAAATCTAAAACCTGTGAATGATTTGTTTTACACATTTTCTCTCATTACTCATAAGTATTGAGTGAGTGCCTGAGGTTGTCAACCGTGTATGTAATGGCCTATCATAAAAATTTTGTAAAGCAACTTTTTTGTTTCTTTTTATTTACACATAACAGGGCCTAACACAAGTACTTGTATTGCTTTTTAACATTTTATATAGTCAACATTGCGAAACCATTTAGTATACATGTATTTCTAAAATTTTTTAATAAACTTTTTTATATCATGATATTTTGATGTTTCAGAAATGGTGCTATCAACTTATTTTTTATAAAGTTTTATTGAAATAAATGTGTGTATTTGATGTATTTTTTGATGAATGATACCAGTTTTGTTTTACTCATTTACTTCTATTTTCAAGTTTGATAAAAGTGTGTCTGTAGGAAAATGTACAATAGGATTGTAATAATTGAACTGTGGTATTTCAATGTACTATGAAAAAGGTGAGAATTACTTTTTATATCTTGCTGAAGGCAAAAGTACACTTTCTAAGTATTAGAATTACCCTGTGATTGTTTTTTAAACATATAACTTTGTAAGCTGCATTGTTTTTGTTTTAAACTACTAGGAACAGATCTTAAATGGGACCACATTATAAAATAGATTGAGAAATCAAGGGCAGTTTCTGTATGCTAAATAGAATGTATGAATTTATCAGTATGCTTAATCATTAGTTGTTTTGGTTTTAGTATTAGTTTTGTTAAATGTATTTATTGAGAATAAATATAATGTTCAGCGGAGGGAAGTTCATAAAAGTCAATTCAATTTGTATTGAGTCATGTATTTAGTTTAACTCATGTGAATGGTAAAGCAATGTGAACATATCATTTACCACAGATATCATAGTTCTTTATTCATAGGTGATTATTGAGGGCGTTCTCCTGAAGATCAAATTAAATACATTATCATCTCTCTGCATAGCACTGGCCTTTGCACAAAACTTTATCAGTGGATTGTTGGATAGTTGGTTGAGAGAAGGTTGACTGCAAAATAAGATTAATGCATAATCTATTCAACGTAACAAATATTTTTATTCAGCTTAAAAATGTTTTGGTTTGAAGCCATTACCTTGAAAATAATATTTTACCCAATATCATATCATGTTGAGGACGCAAAAGGTTTTTTTTGTATTAGCTTTTTTAAAAAGCATGAAAGGAAAGAAATAGACATGTTTAATAATCTATTTTTAAAACATCTCAGTGCAAGTTAGTGTACCCATTTATATCTACAGTGGAATCCGCGAGAAGTCAACGCTTGAAGTCAACCCTCGGTTAAAGTCAACACTTCGCAACG
>BMAT01005384.1:527716-539372 GCA_019649035.1 Elysia marginata | reverse complement strand
GAGAGAGAGAGAGAGAGAGAGAGAGATAAATAAATAGAACGTGGGCAGGGTTGAGAATGAGAGGTACCTAGAGAGACAGGCAAAGAAGAGAGGGACAGGCAGAGAGGCAGATAGAGAGAGAGGCAGATAGAGAGAGTATTTCAGATCCCAGAGCCACGTAACATTACTGCACGGCTGACTAGCGACAACTTACAATGGCGTAATATCACTGACCGGTGGTCACTCTAGCCTGCTCTAGCCTCGCTTCCGCCCCTCTAGGTGACCAGGCGCTTTATGCGACCTGGGGTCAAGCCGCACGAATCTTACGTAAGGTCAAAAGCTGGCTGACGCGACCACGCAAAAAATCTGTCAGGCGGCAAGGGACCTCCCCCCTTCTCTCCCTCTCTCCTTATCTCAACTTTACTCGCCTTCTCGATCCTTTTTTGTCTTTTCTGGACTTCTTCGGTCTACTTACTCTGTCTTTGGCTTCTTTCTTCCAACTACCCTCTCTCAATTGCCTTTTCGTGTCTTTTATTTTTGCCATCTATCTACCTATCTAACTAACTATCTATCTATCTATCTATCTATCTATCTATCTATCTATCTCAACCTCATTTATACCTTTTAAAAAAGGCACGAATTTTGAAGATCTCGTCAGCTTTTTAAATTAAAAATATCTTTCAGCAAAAGCTTTGATTATTTTGTGCATTAACTCCGTTATCATGTAAAACTCCACACTTCTTAGCGCCTATGACTTATGCTGAACGCAGCATCCACTTATCGACACACTAACAGTGACCATAACATTACCGAACTTACTACATTCATATCCACTTCTTATATAACTTCTGTGTTTACTCGCTTTGTGATCGGATGCGTTATGGCTTGATTACCCATGCTGTGGGTAACAAAAGCGGTAATACTATACAAACCTGTAGAGTAAGACAGACCTACATTTAAAGTTTTCGTGGATGTATTTGCGAGGAGGGCGGTAAAGTGCATTGAATCAGAGCGATTGAATAAATAGGAGATATAGATATAGATAAAAAGAAATAAAGACTAAGAAAAGACATATACCAGTTATAAGGGAAATGGAGCAAATCGTGCTAAGGTGGTTAAAACAACATAAATTAAGATAATTTAACGTTTCTAAAAAAAGAGATTGATCAACTACGCTCACTAGATAAAGGAAAAGTTAAGGACGATTGATATAAATGGCGATAACAAAACGTTTCTTTTATTATGGTTATATTAGTATTGACGAAGACGTACGGCATCTTTGCTCACTCGTTTCATTTAAAGTCACAGACAGGCCTTGATGAAGTTACGATATAAAGACTGGTACTTATTCGCTGTCAGAAAAGTAGATCAGTTTATCTAAGCTGTATTCACATATCTATATAATAATAGGCTTTCGATTGAACTCCAATCACTATCTCCTCCTTAACCACAGAACCGATTTAGATGCGGTTTTCACTGAAATTTATGAAAAAAGTTACCCTGTGTTCTGATTTGGTGTAGGCTAATGCATCCACATCTATGAGAACTCTCGGCCTAAAGTTATTTGGTTCGTGATCCTTGTCGGTTACTCTTTTCATTTATACTTCAGAATCTTCATCTTCTAGATCTAGAAACCACAAAAATCTAGATCTAGCCAATGTGGGTTTGGTTTTACTCGAACTTTGAAATTCGTTAATGAAATGACGCGTTGCGCTGGTGCTGATGAAAAAAAAAATTTATGCGATGAAAGAATATACTGCGACACGCAAATTCGAACGATGGTAGATTTTATGAATGATTTTCACGTCATGCTTTGCGTTTCATCGCGAATGTAAAATTTTAAGCTAGCCCTAATGCAGTTGGGAACACAACAGACTTTATGAATGAAAATGTTCACCATTTTTTGTGCTCTAGGTTTCGTATTAAACAATAGGCTTGTTGACAACGACAAACTGAAATCTAGATCTAGACCTAGATTTCTAGATTAAATTTTTTTTGTTTGAAATGGGTGTGCGTGCATTAATACAGAGTTTAAGCAGCAGCACGTGAGTATGACGCGAACGTCTGTGGGTCTATTTTTAGAAACTGGGATCATTATTTTTATAGTTTCTCAATCTGCTTTCCCGATTTTCACGTACGCGTAGTGAGACACGGTGCGTGTGCTAAAGGTCTCTATTGTCAAGCTTCAAGCCGTGTTTCTTCTTTATGTCGAAAAGCTTAATAAACAATATGAATAAATCTAGAATTTTTATAAAAAAAATACATTGTTTTGTTTGCTTGCCTATCAGCTTATATCATCCATGTCATGGCATTTTTTAATAAATGCCGGCATCTTGCTAGATCTAGGTGAAGAAGAGGAAGAAATCTATAGAGGGACTGAGAGACAAGAGAGAGATATATAGATAGATAGAGAGAGGGGGTGAGAGAGAAAGAAAGAGAGAGGGAGAGAGAGATAGAGAGAGAGAGAGAGATAAAGCTAAACCCTTACGTTTGCAATAAAACAGAATTACTGACTAAAAAACGGATGATTCTGGCAAGGGGGAACTATAATGAAAAGTACAAGAAAGAGATAGCAGTGTGCAATTTTTATTTATACTTTCCAGAATAGAATCGGAGGACTAGGGTGGGAACAGTTAGAGATTTCAAGGGGGGGGGGGGGCGGCGGTCACTAAAATGAGAAAAAATGTAATGAGGGTAAGAAAGAAAGACATAGAAAGAGGGTTTAAGGGGGTGGCAGAAAGAGATCACAGAGGGTGGAAATAAAGTTGGTGGTATCTACTACATGAACCCTACCAATAACCGATGCGAAGCACGGTCTGCCATTACTAGTATGATAAAAAGAGTCGGCAATGGATTTTTTTTCCTTTTATAAAAATTTATGTAGCTGCTGTGAGAATTTTGTATGATGACTTCACGTTAAAGTCATGGTTATAACCTAAATTATTCAAAATAAAAAAATAAATAATAAACAATACAAACACATGCGTATGGTTTTCAAAAGTTTTATTTATAACTACATGTACGTCTGTTCGTTTTTTCCTCGTTTGTTAAAGAGTCAGTCTCTTTTTCATTGACTACTATCTACATAGTGTTTGTATCATCTTCCCAAGTTATTTTCTCTTTATCGTCCCCACTATTAATTTCTTTCTTGTTTTCATATCTTTGTCAATATTGCACGGTACACATCTACAACACGCACAGTGATTTTGTGAAAACGGAAGTTTCTATAACAATTTACATTTGTTAACATAAGAGACCTGAAATGTTCACCAGTCTTATAACAGATCTAAATTTTCAAAGAACACAAAACTCTTGGGAGCTGCATGTAACCACTTCTACCTCTACTGATCCGGGAGGCTGATTGGTTGGTTGTTTGAATTTTAACGTCTCTTTTCAACAACAAGGTTATATCAGAGACGGCGCTTGGGACAATTGAAAGCGTGCTGCCACACTGTGATCTACGGAGCGCTGCATATACCACACCCAGTCACATTATCCTGACACCGGGCCGACCAGACTTAGCACTAAATCCATAATGCCAGACACCAGGCGGATCAGCTACTAATACCAATTTTTAAGTCTTTGGTTTGACTCGGCCCGGGATCGAACCCGTACCTCCCGATCTCTGAGCGAGTGTCTTTACCGCTAGGCCACAGAGCCGGTAAAAATTTGATCCGGGATGCAGGTACCAGCTAATGTAATTTGTCGATTTCAAGGAGGCAACTATGATCTCTAGATGCACTACAAAAAGAACGACTACAAAAATGAATAATGAGTAAGAAAAAACTCATGTAAACATAAGTAGTTCTTTTTTTCTTTTTCACTAAAATTCACCTTTGTCCCTTTCTTGTCGTACAAAGGCATCCGACCTTTTTCTATGATCTTTTGCATCATGAAATTTACCGATTTTAATGAAGCAACCATTATCTATAGATACGTAACGACCGGAACAACTACAATTTATACGGAAAAGTATTGAGAAAAAAATATATGTACAAACATTTTAGTAGGTTAGCTCTTGCTTCTTCACACATTTTCTTCTTTGCCATATCACGGCGTCCGCTGTTTCTCCACCACAGTGCTCTTTTGTATGCTTGAACGTTTCCATCAAGTTGAGCCCGCACTCCGATTTCCCATCCCGCCCTGCTAGCTAACCTGATTCTCGACCAGTGGTAATGGCCCCATGTTACGCCATATCTGCCAATGCAGCTCACCCGCTCTGAGCCAGATAGAAATGTACGTGTACGCCTTCTGTCGTAAGAGGTCAGGCAGGGTGAGTGCACTAGGTCACATGGAAACCTGCTGGACTTGGCCAGCCGCCTCCGTAGCGCTACCTAGCCACGGGAAGTGAGAGCGAGAAGGGCAGAAAGTGGAAGGGTGAGAAACATAGCCGGTGATTTTAGAGAGAAGAGAGAGAGAAACCAAAACGCGAAATGGTCGTGCATTAGAGATTTGTAAGATTGAGATAGAGTAATAGGTAACATAGGTGAAACTAGAGCGCTGGACTAATAATAGAAAGAGGCGAATGGTAGTGTGAAAAAAAAAATTCGATAGAAGGGAATAGTTCATCTCAAACGTGCAGAAAGAGTGGAAATAAGCGAGCAATGGGGATGATGATGAGGTAGGAAAGAGTGGTAAATTGAGAATAAGAATATACCAAAAAGATCTAGAAAATCAGGTGGTGAATCTAGAATCTATCTGACTTTAGAAATAGAGAATGGCGGAATGCGAGAGAGGAGGAGAGAGACCGAAAGGAAAAAAAAATCAAGAAAGAAAGAGAGATAGAGACATAGAGATATAGAGCGAGCGCTTTCCTGACTATATAAACAAAAGTAAAGAAAATTAAAAAGATATTTTTTTTTTTTTCAAATTTCCCCTTGCTTTGAGCTCAGTTCGAGGAAGCTGCTCAGCACCACCTACCTGACTGTAAGGATTGCATCAAAAACTTGTTTGTTACTGTTTACATCGCATGTAGCGGTGAAGACAAATGAATGTAGACCGAAAATCTGAGCAGATCTAGATCACTGTGACCTGTGTCTATCGAATAAAAGAGGATACAAGTATATATGTATGGAAAAAAAAATTACAAAAATTCTGCTGTAGATTGTCAGCGCGAGGATGCTTATAAAGAGCTCTTTAGAGAGACACAGATAATTTTTGTTTTATATGAGGTATTCCTGAAAAAATAGTTACTGAAAACGGTAACCTTCATGGATTACCTAACTTGACACACAGAGCCTACACCTATGGCTAAAACAGAAGAAAACATGACCTGCAGGGCCTAACATGGAAGAAAATTGCGCTAAAATCTAAGCTAGGTCTAAGCCTAATGAGGACTCTAAATCAACATATCAAGCTCTAAATTTAGACCATCTGAATTGATTTTTAGATGCAAGTCAAATATTTAGAGTCTTATCTAATATACGGGAAAAAATATTTTTTTGTGGGCTCTTCCGCTTCCATCTTGAAAAAAAATCATAGGCAGAAGTGTGCAAAATGTTACCTCTCCGAACAGACGAATACCCGGCCAAGCATTAGTTAGAAGATTGATAACACGGATGTTTCTTTGTTGGTAAAGCGTATTTTCTGTGACAGTCTCATTGGAAAATGGAGACTTAGATCACCATAATATCTAAAGTTGCTGCACGAAGGACCGCAGAGAACATTTAATTTTGATAGATTTGTTCTATTCTTATTTTGCTAAAGTGCCCAAAGAGATAGATTTTAAAAAGATTCCAGGGAAAACATGAGTTAATTTTACTTTTACTAAGAACTCTTTGAGGTTTCGCATTATTCGGAAACGAAGGCGGAACCATTCTTGGAATAAATCTGAAAATGGTCTTCTTAAGACCCGAACAACATATTTCGTCAACAAGTAAAATAGCTTACTTCTAGGCTTGAGGAACTCTGACATTACAATGTTATTGCATTGCACATTAAAAACCTTCATACATCGCACATGATACATTTTAACAAACACGTTTCAATTTCATTGAGTATTTTATTCATTTAACGACATCCAAATAAAAAAAAAACAAGACGTTCTATTCAAAACAAATACTCAGAAATAATATTTAATTAAAACTGAATCATAGAAATGTAAGTAATAAAACAAATCAAAAGCATCCATATCTGTAGGAAAGGACGATTGTTTTTTTCTGAAATTTACGCTTTTCTCAGCGCTGTCATAGCATTAGTAGACTACAAAATCGAAAATAGAACCGGGCAGGCATGAAATAAAACTTAACGAATGGTTCTGACGTAAATTTACCTATTGATACAGAAATCGTTACCAAAACAATGGTCTAAGAGCGTTTTATTTAAGGTGTGCAAATTTTTTTCCTATCGTACCACGTGCAATCTCTAAGAAGATTGGCGAAAGAGATGTGGAGTAGATTCAGATCAAAACCATTGGACACAACATAAACGATTACTTCCACACCTTCACGATCTGGGAAGGTAAAACAATTTTTTTTCGCTTCAAGTACTGTATTATTTGACGCTCTTCTTCAAAAATCTGTAAACCACTTTAACCACTGATACTCAAATCATCCCTACCAGTGGTCTTAACTGTTATTATCTTCACAGAGAAGTCTCAGCTTCAGCAGTCGTCAAGAACTCACCATAAACACAAACGATGATTTCTTACAAAACATTAGAACAAAATTAATATTTTTATTTCGTCATTCTACAACCTTCCGTAGCTGTGCCGTACCCTAAAACCTCGCCAACTAGATGAGTATAACGAGAATGTGAATAACTCTTGCAATCTGAGTAATAACCTGCAACTGTCTTGCCTTGAGTTTATAACAAAAAAAAAATCCACCTTAAAAACTGGATGAATGCCACAGTTAAAATATTTATCACACAATCAGTGTGATATGGGTTAGTATGGTGCATTATCAAATTAATTGTTGTTTAAAGCTGTCACGGGGGTTCGTTAAATGTTCAGAAATCAAGTTAGTAAGAGAAGCGCTCGAGAGCCAGCCAGCGCTGTGTAAGAATGAATAAAAACTTCAAGGTCTTTTTTTCACATAACACATCGTTGAGAGGTAGATGCAGTGTGAAAATGAACAACAACAAAACTTCACAATCATTACTGAACCAGACATGCAGTTAATCATGAAATAAAAACGCGACTCAAAAATACTTTTCTCTGCAGAGTAAGATCCCTTATCATGCAAGGGTGTATGCGCAATTTTGTCATTTTTCAAGGGAAGGCCTTATGTGAGAAACGTTTTTATGAAAATGAACTATAGGGCAATATAATTGTATCGAATAACTCGTCCAGTTTCAACAAGTGTCTTCAAGCCGATTTGACATAAGATAGACCAAGCTGTGACGAATCGGGTGGTATTGATAATTCAAAACAGCCGATTTTGCACATTCACCGTCACGTGATATGGGCGACGGATTGATCCCTAAGTTGGACGTCCGTGCACGTTAAACCGTCAATATTTACAACGTGACGCTCCGCTTCACGAGCTCACAGTGTACAAAAATCCTTCAACCTACACTACGTAGTGTTTGACAAAGAGGACATTATATACAAGGGCACAGCATAAGTGGTACATTATATGGTAGAGTTATATATATCTATATACATTACATGACCTGGAGTAGACAGTTCCACCTAGTTCAGCTTCTCTCCGGTAAACAACCGTTGTAATCGTTACAAAGCAACCCATTTTTATGAAACCACTTGACTTACATGTAGATCTAGTCGTTACTACTAACCTTCTTTTCTAGCTCTTATCAGACATACAACAACAACTACTACTACTACTACTACTACTACTACTACTACTAATGTTGCTACTGCTGATGATGCTTCTATATGTAGCACCGCCCTCACTATTCTTCCTCCTATTGTGCAAATTCTCGCCCTTTTACTAGATCTACTACTCTTTTAACTACAAACAAAGCAAACATTCTTTTTACTGCTTACAACTGCATAACGATTTCCCACCCTCATCGACCCCGCCCTTTCTGCCCCATTTTCATGCTAAAATTCCGAAGGCCGGAGAGAAATCTAAACAGCAGGTCAGAAAGCAGCCGCTGGCCAGGCATGTGATAATATCAGTCTCTGATCCCTGAGTTGAATTTGTGTTTGAGCATCTGACGTCCGTAGAGGTAACGTCATCAGCGAAGGCAAGCATAACATACAACGGTAAAAATGATTTTTTAAATTACATGACAGAATAAGAAAAATACTCAGCTTTAATATACACTGTTTTTACTATGTAATGTAAAAATATTTACACTTTTTTTTTTGTACACAACAAGTTGCAATAAGCAATCCTCTAACAAAACAAGTGCAAACCATTGAAATGATCACTTGCGAAACAAAGTCAACATGCGTAAAGGGACAGCCACTGCTATGCTCGCACTTGATTACAGTTCCATACGGTGCGACACAACATGCGTGCTAGGAGTAATACATGTCTTGATAGAAAAAAATATTACGTAGGTGTATAATGGAATTGAGAAATGAGGTGGTGTATATAAACTAACCAAGATAAATAGAAGAAAAGGGATTCGAGGAATAGATAGAGACAGAGAGAGTGTGTGTGTGAAAGAGAGAGAGAGAGAGAGAGAGAGAGAGAGAGAGAAGGAGAGAGAGATAGATAGAGAGAGAGAGAGAGAGAGGGGGGGGGGGGAGAGAGAAAAGGGAACATAAGGTAAGGTTAAAACCGAGATGAAAAGCAAACGATGGAAAAATTAAATTACTTGTATTAAAAAAAGTTGTTTTTTTACCAACAAGTGTAAAAATGAATGAAAACAAAATAAAATGTGTAAGCAACACAAAGTAAGTATTTGACGGCGGCGGAGAACACAGACAAACCTTGGAAAGTTGAAAAAAAGCAGTTCGAAATCTTGACTTCTAGGTGCTTTAGATAATTCAGCCATCAGGTAAGATTTAAAATGGATTATCTGACCGTGAATCAGCGTTTGAAGCAAAAAGGCCTAATAAAATGAAGAACAGATATAATTATGATAATGTATATAAACCTTGGTTCGTTTATAAAGACGAAAGCGTATGCCCACATACAGTAACTGCCTTATAGTTAACCTTAGACCTACTGATATTTTTCACCCAGGAAAAGTTATTATTCTATTTTTTTTCGCAAACCTAATTTTCCCTTAAATAATAAAAGTTTAACGCGGGAATGTACTCTAGCGTGTTATGTTTAGGTGATGCCAGACGCCACCACCGCCGTCAATACCACAACCATCCACCCACCCAGAGTGAAAGCGCACCATGATCAACAAATTAGAAAAAAAAAAGATTTAAAAAATAAGGAACATCTATCGCATTTCGATTCATACAAATAACTCAACATTATGAAAATCACAATTACATATCTTGAAACAATGTGATAAAACAAAATAACAACCATGTCAATTGAAATGAAACAAACTCACTTAGCAGAAACAAACAGCGGTGTCAACTATGTTGTAAAAGTAGACTTAAAAATAAAATTCAATATTTGCTGCTCGCATAAAATGGAAAAAGGCAGCACCGGTAACGCCCACTGTAAGCCGTGGTTTAAAAGATCTATCTATGTAGACACATTCATTATACATGTAGCATTGCCTGTCAACTTTTCCGGAAATGTGGTGAATATCCATTATGAAAACCTACCTTCACAATTATCGATTACGTTAGTTATTTTTATTTAAACTGAATCAAGGTCCACGTTGAGTGTGGCAGTAACTGCATCCCTACTTCTATTTTTTGCGACACAAAAAAGAAACACCACCCACTTCAAGCATTATTTTCTAAAATCAAAGGTATTCTTTTCTCGCTACACAAACTTATAGGAAAAAAAACCCAGCAGTATAACTGTCTAAGAAGGCACGAGGTAATGTGGGTCTTCCTGAGGTTTTCTTATGCTGCACGTAAAATATTGATCAAATAATGGTCATCCTAAAAAAACAAAGCTGAAAAAAAACACGACAGGTTCGTCAGCATCCAACTAATTCTTTCGTAAAAGGCATGATATTTATAAGAGTTAACAATGAAATTAATGCAAGTCTTGATGTCTTAAAAAACACGCTAAGCAGGAATTTAGTAGTGAGAAATAATGTTAGCAAAATGACAAGTCAGTAATGTTGAGGTAGATCGAGCAAGTCAGTCACAGAATCAGTTTTAATTGAACGAGCAGCGATAATGTTTCACCAGTTTGGATGAAAGAATAGCAAATAGGATGCTGCCCTAGTTGATACATTTAATTTTTATTCCAATACTTTATTACTGCCCTTCAGCTGTCTTATACAGGGCAAACTATAAAAATATTACATCTCTCTAAAATACGAGAACAATATATGAATCATACCACCGGAATTAGAACAGGATGGACATTGAATAGAAGTAGGCAACCAGACAACTGGGCACTGGGAGATAAAAGCAACAAAGTAAGATCACCAAGGTGATGTAACTTCTTCTGTTTTACATTAAAATTAGTGCAGCGAGTCGTACAACTAAGCAAGATACCCGTATTTAAATGTTTGCCTCTCACAACCATTAGAGTCAATATAAGTTAAACCAGTAAATCTGATGTCCATCATGAAAGGAAAGATTAAATGTTTATACTGATAAACTTATTCTTGGATTAACTAGAGCAATTTCGTGACGAGGGGCATAGTTTAAAAAAAGATAAATTCGTTTTGTTCCTACTGCTATGAAGAAAAGTCATGTTTAGCAAACTTTATGCTTTCATTAAGAAACAGAATTTTTTCATCAGGCACAGACAGTTATGTCTCCTGCTAAAAAAATGAAAGATTTTGAAACTCTTCTGTTTTAGCACTCTTGAAATAGAACTGTGGTTTACAAATTTACCAGCTGCGGCGTGGCTGAGTCTTTAAACTTAACGCAATTAATGTTTAATTTGTAATTGAACAAAAATGAATAGAAATTTTCTACAAGCAGTAGGGTAATGCATGTTTTGAAAAACCCCTATTGGGACACTGTCTCCCAATAGCCATTCTGCAATTCTAGTAACTTAACAGCTTTCTCACCGGGTTCTAGTAAACTGATAATTTATTTTGTTAATAAATCACCGGTCTTTTGAAAATGGATTGGATTTTTAACAAAATATATTGCAATACAAATGTAACTGATTGGTAAAAAAAATGCTATAAGTTTGTAAAACATGCAACCTGGGTACAACAACATTTGACATTAATTTTGCTGCAGTTAATGTTAAACCATACATTTTTTAATACATTACATGTGACAGAAAAGGAAACTAGAAGATTGCTTTTGGGCCTTCTCAACAAAGACATAACAAACCTGAGCTCTATCATTCGTCGCCTTTCAACATGTGTAGTTCTGGTACAGCTTACTTAAAACATTAATTTGTGTCTTCGGACAAACTTTTGCAATAAGCTCAGTGAACTACTCAACCCAATATCATAATTAATTAACACAAGCCCTATAACAGAAGGCTCTGTGCTATGGATTTTAATGATCACTTAAATATTAACACCAGAGTTTTACATTGTAGAGATAAGCTTCAGTTTGTTCGTGTGAACAGCGTCCAGTGTGTAGTGTATTTACAAGCTACAGCTAGAAAAAACAACAACGATTGCGCCATCTCCCGCTCCCACCCTTTCCAAGTCAACATGCAACAATACCCACATCAAGAGAATCATCTTAACCCCCCCCCCCCCC
>BMAT01005384.1:440575-450830 GCA_019649035.1 Elysia marginata | reverse complement strand
TTTTATGGAACCTTATATGTCGATATATCAGGTGTGCACTGTATATGTGCAGTGTACATGTGCACTAAACACAAACCAAACATAGGCAAAAAGATTTTTTAATAAAATGCAGACAAAATCCAAGTGAAAGTCTATATACATTAAATTTATTCAGCTTTTCCTTTTTCCTTGCTTTCCTTGTTTTATCTTCTGACCTTTGCCTTTGCCGGCAGTTTTCTTTCCTTTTTGTCTAACAGAAGCTTTTCCACTCTTTGAACTCTTGTTACCAGCCACAGCTTTCTTCTTAACTTTGTTCTTTTTCTTGAGTTTGGCAACGTCATCACCGACAGCTGGCAGACCCTCAGACTTCTTGGCCAGTTCTTTTTTCTTCTTTATTTTCCGCAGTCTTTTCTCTCTTTTCAATTTAAACTTGTCACCAAAAGACGCTTTGGCGACGTTACTTGGAGCAAATGTTGGCTTCTTCGGCTTCACCTGGTTCAATTTAGTTAGGGAAAATTAATGTGGCCAGGTCTTATACTAAAAATGAAAATAAAATAAAATATTCTGAAACAAAATCAAGTCACTTTAACTGATTGAGTCCCATGAGCCGCTCGGCTGTCAACAGTAGTGTCCCAAGAGTCCCTGCCACGGCTCGGTCTAAATTTAGATATTTTGGACTACACATAAATAATCAAAATCTTTTTTGAATCACAAACACTTTGATAACATGATGGCCTTTGATTAATTTAACTACAAAGAGCTCTAAAATCAAAATTGGCATTGGGTAGTAAAGTGAATTCAAATCTTAGGACTAGTAAAGTCGTTTGGCACCTTGGGACTCTATCAGTTTAAAAAAAACATGTACACGTAATATAGTTGCAACTAATATACACATGTATTAAAATTTATAATGGAGTATTTGACTAAATGGAAAAAAGTTTCTTTCTACAAGTACCTGTGTATATGAATGAAATGTAGCCCATTGCTGAAAAACAATGACAACATCATATAACTTCTATGAATGGTTTCAATTTGCTTTGAATGCTTATAAAAATTGCGTCATGACATGAACATATAAAATTCTTTTTAAATCAAGATACTTTTTACTATAAAATTTACACAACAACAACAAAAAAACATTCATAAAACATCAGCAAAGATTTGTCTACTCGAATCAATGTAAATTAAAACAAATTGTTAACATGCACTTCTAGCAACAACCAGCAGTGAGAAATGCATTTAACGATACAATAATCAAGTAAACTGGCTTAACAAAATGTTTACTGAAGATTATAGATTAGCATTCATTTACTGTTCTTGTAAGCTCAAATTTCTAATACAAAATAACCTTAATTGAACCAACCTTAGACTGTAAACAAAAGGTTAATCTCCTTACTAACAGACACTGCTATTTTAATGACAGTCTGAGAGCAAAATTCATTTTTTTGCCACATATTGAACTTAATCATACAAGGCACTTGTGAACTTCATACCAATTTTTGATAGATCTTGAATTAAAACATCTTGTTTGTGTGGTCATATAAAAAGTAAAATTGAATTTAAAAAGCTGGTCTGATCAAGAAAGCTGAAGGAATGAAGTCCTTTTTTATATCAGTTGTATAACTTCAATTGCTATGAAAATTATACCTTAAGATAGCAGATAAACAAAGCAATCTGGTCTTGAATTTCAAAGGATACTTTTAATTTTTTTTCAGAGCCATCCTTCTTGATGACCTTTTCACCCTGCTTGTCTGGTTTGTTGGTGCAGACCATGACTCGTACCTCTCGTCCCTGCACTTTTGTCTTATTCAGCTTCAATGCAAGACTCACTGAATCTTTGGACTAAAATAAAAAAAAATTACCAAGGTAAATTTATGAAAAGGAGAGATGTTATTTCCTCATACTCTCAACATAGTTGGAGCAAAATGTCTCTTAAAAAAATTAAGTTAAAAAAACGTGAAAAAAAAAATACTAGCATTGAGGTGTGTCAAACATTTGAGATTTCTTAGTTTTATGAATATTGGGAAAAGACATTGAATATGCTGTAATTTAGATCCTGTGCTTTGAAAAGAGAAAAATTTGAGATTATCTTTTAAACTTTATTTTGTAAGGGACTCATCGGCACTCAAGGGTTTGAGACAATTGAAATAAAAGCATAGTACCATCAAGACCTTAAAAATAAACAGTATTAACCTGATTAAGGATCATGTTACACCACTCTTTCAACAGTGAGATTGATACATGTATTTTAGAACAAGAGCAATCGAATCTAATAGCCCTGCAAGTCTCGCCCAATGACAAACCACAAAACACACCCAACTCCTGAGAACAAGCTAGTTTGCTTGCTCAATCAATAAAAACATTAAAATAAGTATGTTCAAGTATTTTATTGAAGTCTTATTCAAGTTTTAATTAAATCTGAATAAAAAGTATTATAAATAATGGTATGCAAACATGTGGAAGGTGACTAGAGTAAATTAGACACCAGTCAGAATTTGACACACTGAGTTAACATCTTCTGTGTTGAAAATATGTAAAGACTATACACCTAGCGTAAGTTACTGGTGTTTCACTTTGAAGGCAATAAAAGTTGTTTACCATACAGAAAATTGTTGTATTTAAAGGGCTGTCACTCCAAATTGGTCTAACCAAATCGTACCTGACTCTGTTGGCCTCACATATTAACATTAGTTCAGAAAAAATATCCTTAAAATCCTAGAAAGGGTGGACTGTTACGATATAACTATTCTCTGTTTTATTGTGTAGTCAAACTTTTCTGAACTTACATCAAATTGAACATAGCCAATGCCTTTTCCTAGGCTGGTCCTTCTGTCACGGATTAAGCGAACATTTTTTATTTCCCCACAATCTTCAAAGTGAGAGTATAAATCTTCTTCAGTAACATCTGGGACAAAAATTAAAATATAATAGGGCATCAATTTTATGATAAGAGAAGAGGCCACACAGTTCTCAAAGGATTTCTCTCAACAAATGACTTTAATTATCTAAATTGTAAAAAAAACATTTTTAGTGGGCATACTTTGCTCACAAGTCAATAATCTTTTCATGTCATGACATTTGTAGTATATTAAAAGAAGATTTATAATTTTTTTCCCTCTATAGTTTACAGGGATGTCACTCAATTCCTCTGGTTTTAACTGAAAATCCTAGTGTTTATTCTAACATACATACACATAATACAAAATGCATAAATTGTCATTGCTCATGGGATCAATCCTGTTTAAATGTGCATGTTCATTTAGTTTCTCAGGCTTAAAAAACGGAAAGTGGGTTAAAATGGCATCCATGTATTTACTCTACAATTTGTAGTTCCTGTGAGCAAAAACTGTTATTCTAAAAGTATTAAAAAATTTGGAAGTTTACGTTTTCATAAAAAAGGTTAAATAAGCAAGTGTAACTCTGAACTACGAAGTCAGCAATCAGCTGAAACAGTCAGGATGGCAACAAAAAGTGAAAACTTAAAAGATTCTCATTTTGAGATGTTTCATTTTATAAAAATTTCAAAAACTTGATATAATAATGACAATATCTGTTTGAACACAACCATGTTTTACTTAAGAACACCTACCAAATGGAAGATTCCCAACAAATACTGATCTTTTCTTGTCATGCTGAAAAAGAAATAACTTCAATGAGCTAAGAAATAACAAAGCATGAAAATTAAAAAGCCAAAAAGAACCATAACAAATAGAAATTATAACAATAAATAATTGAATAATCCAAAGCCTTGTCTAGTTTTAAGGAATAGTGATTCACTAAACCAGCAACATTCCTGCATAATAATTATAATACAAATAAGTTTAGTTGCACCCTTTGAAATCAAAACAAAATATATTTCAGCACATCTCTTATAACAGTGAAAAAACATATCTGGTATTTTGGTTGTGGCCTGAGTTATTGCATTTGAAAGATAGTCAACAAGAACCATTGTCAAAAGCATGAAACAAAATGCTTGTCAAGACTTACACTAACAAAGGATAGAAGAGATCACCGAATAGTCTTCTTATTGAATATCTCAATTGCAGCCAACTTTTCAATGGTTTTATAGTTGCATGTGATAAAACACATCATTAACTTTCAATACATACGAGTACCAAGAAGAAAAAAATGTTAATGCAGATTTTTCTTAACATAAACACCAGCATAAATTATCTTATTTTGTGGAAGCGCTACACAAATAATTGGGTAAAAAAATAATCCATACAAAAAGTGGAGAAACACTTCCGCACAGGCAAGATGGGCATTTTAATGGCCACAAATGATACTGGAAGTGTGGTAGCCGTCATGTTCATCAGTCTTTTTGGAAAGTTTTCTCATATACCATTGAATCCTGGGAGCTTCAACATTTCTAGGTGGACTGTGTATTACTGGTATTGTGATCAGCCGGCAATGCCAACTGGGCACGTTTACTTGGCCTGCATACCTGCCACAGCTGGCGAGCTTGCATCCATGCTAAAGTGATTTCAGACAGTTTTACCTTGACGAGGAACTATGGTAATTATTCTTAAGAGAAAAAAAATGACATTACCTTTTTAGACATAGTTGAAATGTCTACTCTTATGTGAAGTCCATCCAGTAAATGCCCATTCCTAAAAAATATACATACATATATTGTAACTTTCAGCAATGTTATGATCAGTAAGCTTAAAAGTCATTTAGATAAACAAGGTCATTTTCCTTTTCACTATAGAAAAATCAAATATTAAAAAATTTCAGTGAAATGTACTTTTTACTTTTTGCTTTTCTTCCCCTTCCTGAACATAATTCTTTTCTCCTGAAACTAAGAATGAAACAGAGAAAAAGAAAAAAATTCTCCAACTTACCAAATAATCAATGCGATAAAAAATAATAAAATACATTCTAGGAAGCTTTCTATGACAAAAATATTGGTATTAAAGATATGAAACTTTTTTTTCCAAAAAACAATATGCCTAGCAACCAGTGCAAATGAGTGTGATGTCAGAAGCTTGGATTTGCTTGGTACTAAAAGTAGATTTATAATTTTTTTCTCTGAAGTCATCCAAGTATGAATGTGTACTTCTTATAAAATTCTGATAATTTTGTCATTAGCAAAGAAAAATATCAGCGCCCTGTAATGTAAAAACTATCATCTGACTGATTTGCACTGGTTGCAAGACGTATCATATTTCTGGTATTCATAATGATATGGATGAAAATGACTATAAAAGAAAAGACTAAAATAAACGGATCCATCTATTCACAATAAATTCTATGGATTTTCTGTCTCTTTCGGATACAGATCAAATTTAAAACTTTATTCCCTAAAAACAAAAAAAAACTTATAATAAAAAAGTATATCTGGGAAAAATACCCCTTCCCCCAATTCTGGTTATACACAAATTTGAAGTAGAAGCATTAGTGATTACACCACAATACCTGACCAAAGCCTTTTTTGCTGCTTCCTCCTCCTTATAGACGATGTAAGCGACATAGTTTTTACATTGCTCATGAAAGTTTTTCCTAAGAAAGGAAATGAAAAAAAAATTAGGATCTTGGTTAAAAGAAATCACAACAATGTTTTTGTAGTCCCTTATCTTTAAAAAAATGTCTTAAATATTAAGTCTAAGGCTTCTACACATGCTGAAAGTAAGATGAGCTGAATGACAAGGTAGAATCATTAAAAGAAAAATTATTTAAAACTTTTTAAACTCTCGGTTGTCTTGCATCCAAGGAGAAGATTCTGACAGTTTAGACGTTAGCACCATTGCAATAAGAGGACTCACTGCCCAAACCTCAACAATCTGAGATAGCAACTTCTTTGTTTATCAAATGACATCACCAAAATATTTTAGTCACTCAACAACTGCCCAACTGGGGAGCACCTCAAAATTCTAAGACATGGCAATGGGCCGAAAAGCAAAACCACAGACCACTGAATCAAAAGAGGAAGATATGACAGAAAAGGGAAGTTTTAACTTACGTAATCACAATAGCTCGTCTTGGCAGGTTGGGGTCAGCAGGGGGCTAGGACAGCAAAAATAAAAAACAAAAGTTAAAGATTGACAAGAATACAATGACAGCTTACTAAAAGCAATAAGTACACACAAGATGTTTTTAAAAAATTTTAAAGATTGACTCAAATCTGTATCAAAAGATAAACATAGATTGAAGAACAAGATTAAGATTCAGAGCCAAAACAGCATTAGATATAATTCTTTAGATGAGAAAAAAAGGAATTTTTGTTGAGACAAAACTATCTATAAATTTTTCTTCTCTTGGATTGTTTTGAAAAAGAAAAAAAACCAATGATACTTCCATTATTTCTGTTACTGCTGCTACTACTACTACAACAACAAAAATATACAACTCACTGCACATCTGAATCGAATGGATTCTATATCACCAAACTCTCTGAAAAGAGACTTCAGAACCTGGAAAGAAAACAAAGTTTATCATTAGAATTTATGAAACACAACGTTGGATGAGGAGCTTGTTTTTTACTATAAAAATTAGAATGCAAATTTGCATGTCCATAAAAAAAACCCAAACTTTTAAATCCTCATGCTTAAAAAATAAAACGTAATAAACCTGTTTTGTGTCCAAGACTTCACTTTAACCATGTATTTATCACAGGAAATTATTTCATTTTCAGAGTCAGACATAAAATTTATCAAGTTGTACATCATTCTGGTTTTCTTGGGGAAGATGCAAAATAGAACTTCCTCTCTCTTGTGAGATGCAAGCATTTAAAGTAATACGATGGACCTCAGATCCAGCAGGCTTTGCAGGAAAATGCAGAAAGTTTGTTGAAGCCAAGGTGGCAAGGTATATTTAGAGTTACTCAGAACGAGCCAAAGAAGAAAGTTCTACACTATCTTTCAACCTAGAAACCTTATTTAAAACTAGAAAGAATAAAACACACACAGTGCAGCAAGTTTTTCTGACACTAGCCAGTTTTCCTCTGTTATAAAGTAATCCGACTCTCTCACTTTCTTTGATGCTGTGATAGCTTTCTCACTGATACAGTGAACAACACACCAAAAAAAAGCTTAATAATGACCAACCATTAGTTTCAGTGTCACCCTATTTTGTTGAAATCAACATTAGTCTGAAATTAGTTCGTTCTATATTAGGAAACTTGTAACAGTTAAAGAAGAGACAAAAATCGAGTATTTTTTTCAGTTTGTTGAGGTCCACTTTATAGAACAAACTTCTGCAATTGAACAAAACTGTGAGAACACAGTATTTTCCAAAATATCTCTGACTATATAAAACGTCTAAGAAACTAAATAACAGATTAGGAAAAAAAAGATTGAAAGTAAACATTTCTTAGTTAACTTTAGGCAACGTTGAAAGAGTTTGAAGTTTCAAACTAAGGCAGTTTTACAACTACATCAAACAGTTAAAAGTAAAAAACTTCATAAACTATTAGCAACATTTTTTACATAGAAAGTTAAAAAAAAATATGTAGATCTAGTAATACTATTGTTTTCCATGAGCTTTACAACAGAGATTAAAAAAAAAAATTTTTTTAACTGATGTTACTCTTAGAAACAAACTGGAATTATAAACAAGGCAGCATAATTAAAATTTAATTTGATGCAACGTTTTGGAGCCCCCCCCCCCCGAATCACTTCCTTTCTTTATATGATTGTGGCCTATAAGCCGAAACCATGATGGTGGAAGAAATACACATTTGGACACTTACTTTGCGGTCAGCAGAGAGAGGGCAGTTTCCAACAAAGATGGTACGATTGTCATTTCGTTTGTCCCGAAGACGATCTCTACGGGGCCTTTTTCTTAATGATTCATCATCATCATCATTTTTATCTTTTTGCAGCTTACGTTTCTTGGCTGGTTTCTCCGGCGATTTAACTTTTTCTGATCTTGAAATAATAGTAAAATTTGAACAAAGTTGAGATTAGCAAAGCTTAAATCATCATTTATGGTAAACAAATATGGTAATAAAATATGATCACTCCTGCCAAAGTATTGTAACAATACTTCAACCATTAACTCATTGTGGACGGTTGGGGACACTATGTTCATATATGAATATTAGACTTTGGCATTTTTTTCTCTTTACTGTCTATAGTTTGGAATGGGAATGGAAAAGCACTGTCAGATTATTCTTCATTAATTTCTGTATCACATTTAGTTCCCTTTGACTGTAAGTTTATAAAATATAATTTATTACTAAAAACTGCGTGTCTCCATTGAGTTAAACAACAAAATCAAAAAACTCCAAAAACAAAAAAGGAGTCTGTGACAGTAGGAATGATTTAAAACTCAATCAATATGATTAGCATTCAAATATAAAAATATTCAATTTAGGTTAGAGCTCCAAACAGAAACAGATAAAAAAAAGGAAAATAAATTTTTAACATACCCGTACTTGTTTGAAATCAATGCACATAAGTATAATTTATTATCCACCGATATTTTTAACGCAAATATTTATTGATAAAGAAAAAAAGTAATTGATAACTGACAATGACAGGTTCTTACTTTTTTCCTACCAATGTCTCATGAAGATAGGGCATTGACTGCTCTTCTGCTGCCTGCTTAACTGGGCTTTCTGATTTCGGTATTGAAGGGGTCGATTTCTGGATAAAATTAACAATGTTAATTAACATAATCAGTAGTCACCTAAACTGACCCTTCAGACTTGTCAATGATCACTTAACATAATTCAAAAGGAAGATTTTACGAATTTTATATAATTTTTAAATGGCCTAGCAATCATTTCAGTAATAGGAACACAGAAAGAACATGTGAAGTGCTAAACATTTAAGAGATTAATATACAGATTTTCTGAAACTCTCTCTAATCTAATAATCTGGTATGCAGGAGAGGATAAAACAATTTTGTAAATATAGGGTTTACAAGATCATGCAAACCAACACTCAAACTTGGAATGATGGCGAGAAGGTTGGTTGTTTGTATTTTAACGTCTCTTTTCATTTACAAGGTTATATCAGAGACAGCACTTGAGACAATTGAAAGCCTGCAATGTGATAACACTGTGATGTAAGGAGCGCTTGCATACACCACACCCAGTCACATTATCCTGACACTGGGCCGAACAGACTTAGCACTAAATCCATAATGCCAGACACTAGGCGGATCAGCTGCTATTACCAATTTTATAGTCCCTGGTTGACTCGGCCGGGGGTCGAACGACGCACCTCCCAATCTCTGAGCGAGTATCTTACCACTAGGCCACAGAGCCGGTAAGGAGGAGTAACTAAATCTAATCACATAATTGACTCATAGGTAATACTAGATAGCTGTTTGGCTGCTTGAAGTGATAATATAGGACCATAAATTGATATTATATATACAGTGCAATGGAAGAACCAACACTATGAGCAGACGTGGTAAAGACCACAAAACATGAAGTAGTTCCCCTTTGACTGTGACAATTCGTGGAAGGACAAGACTTAATTCTGCTTACAGATTAAATACATGTGTACTTGGCACTTCCGCTTATGATTCAAAATAGTTTCCAAGTGATGAAAATGAAGGCCAAATACTGCCAATTGAATTTTTCTCTTCACCGTACAGGAATTACGATCGAAAAAATTAATTATTTTCCCTTGATGTATTCTCAATTTTTCGAGGCCCACAACAAAACTTTCAACCCCCCTCCAATTTCCTGGTCTCTAGAGTAAAGACCCTGTAACAAAGCAACTTTAACGAATATTAAAATTTAAATAGTTAAAATAATAAAAACAAGACAAAGAGGCCAACCTTGTTTTTCGGACTCTGGGAATTTTTAATCAAGTTAATGGGAGTTTTGGATGAAGACTTGAGTACGGGCTTGGGTGAAGGTTTTGGGGCAAACAGACTTGCCAGGCCATTCTGCTTTGTGTTGACAGGTTTGGCAAACAGCTGTGCTGATACCTGTCCAGATTTGTACGACTGCATGCTTGTTCAGCCTCTGTCACACCTACAACTAAAAAAAGACAAAAAAAAAGTCAAAATTATATGACTTCAGCTTTATAAATGTAAACTTGATTTTCAAGATTATTAATGCTAATTAAAAATAATTCATCAATCACAGATCTAGATAATGTCTGAATCTAGAATTCATGTAGTCTAGCTCTAAAATCTAGCTATCAGATTCTAGAACGTAACTTGATCAGGTTGCCTGAAAATATAAGACATCTCAGGCCTGGTATCTAGATAAAAAATAGTCAGGTAGTGTGGGTGCGTATATTACTATAAATAATATAACAAATTAACAAAATCTGTTATTGATCATGTTTATAAGTATAGGATGAAACATTAG
>BMAT01005384.1:413796-429965 GCA_019649035.1 Elysia marginata | reverse complement strand
AGTAATAAACTAAATGTCAGTAGTACCGTCACGAAGTTTAAAAAAATGGCAAAAGCATTTCAATCTATTTGATTGTAAAACTGCTCACATGAATTTCTTATATACATTTTTGATGCGACTCCCAGCCCTCCTCTGCCCCCCCCCTCTCTCTCTCTATCTCTCTCTCTCTCTCTCTCTCTCTTTCTCTTTTCTAAGACGAGCCAAAAATTAATCAAATGGTTCATGTGAAAAAAGCACCTCGTGTTTTCAAAGACTTTGGAATGATCTTGCCTGAGCAATGACAAAGCTATTTCAGAACAAATTAAAAACAAAACCAACCGATTACCGATGTTTGATATAGCATGAAAAAGCTCTCAACTTAATTGTTAATACCGCCTTAAAATTTCGAACTATTATTATGTACGAGCATGAATAAAAAAGGAAAACGACAAGAGATAGACACACTAACAGACAGAGGCCGAGAAAAAGAGAGACAAATAGATCGATTGAGATAGATAGATAGATAAATAGAGAGACAGCCAGACAAGAATACAGAGAGAGAGAGAGAGAGAGAGAGAGAGAGAGAGAGAGAGAGAGAGAGAGAGAGAGAGGGAGAGAGAGACACCGACAGACAGACAGAGGGAGAGAGAATGGTTTTTATTTAAACATAAAATGATCTGGCTAGTGAAAACAGGCATAAATTTCTGTGCTTTGAATCAATTGTCTGCCTGTAATAATCATTTGTAGCAGTGAAAGTTTTCCCAGGCGTGCAGTTATTCTCGCCTGCACCAGTGCTGTTGTCTCGAGTAACATCCACACGGGACAAGCGACCTGGTCAGATCGCAACTGTGCACGTGCATAATGAATGAGTACAACAGGCCAGGGACACAACTGTGACGTCAGCAGGATGTTGTATTTGGTTCTGAGAGGTTTTATTGTAATGATCAGCTCACTCACCCTATGCTTTGATGGTAAGATGAACCCTACGAGAGTTCGAGGTAAATCTAATGCTGATGTATTTACATAGAGAGCAGTTTTTATCAATTTATGCTCAATATTCTCTTATGCCCAAAGCGATGGAAAATACTATCTCTTTATCTTGAATTCTTATGTCTCTGCCAACCCCTTTCTTTACCGCTCATAACTTCCTCTAAGTCTAATGTGTCATCCCCTCTGTTCTCAACCTTGATTTGAGAGTAATTTCACCATGTTTCTGAAAAGTGTTATTTATACACCTTGCTGCCTCTCTAACTCTCTGTCCCTCTTTCTATCCCTACAATTCCCCTGTTCCTTTTCCCCCCGTGAAACTCTCAATACGATATAAAAAAGAAATATTTGATTTGTGTAAAATATACAATAACCTCTCGTCTACCCCTTACTTCTCTGATTTTTTGAAACTTCACACAACACCGTCTTTAGCTCTCCTCCTTTCCTTATCTATCTACCTTGTGTTTTCCTTATTAAAACTGTCCAAGGGCTATTTTCGTTTATTCTTATTGCTCTGTATTGAAGCCCAGAAACGATAAATATTATATTTTAATTGGAACCATCCTTCCCCTCTTTTCTCTACTTCTGTCTCTTTTTCGCCCTGTTTGTCGCCCCTCATTCTCTTTTTTTTTCTCGAAATCTTTCTATTTCAACACGCTACTTTCCTTTCTTAACACCCCCACCCCAATTTCTTTGTTAATGAAATTTAAAATTTTTGAAACATGTCTATGTCTTTTCAATACAAAACTACATAGTATTAAGCCCACGCGTTTGATTAACAACTATATCTTATCGCTTGCCTCTAAGTTGTCTCTATGTCTATCTCTAATTATCTTTCTACCTACCTACCTATGTGCCTCCTCCCGCACTATTTTTTTTCTTAAATTCAATCTACTATTCTTTCTCACAGTGTAAGACAACCAGCAGGTGTGACCAATTGCAATATATATATAGTTGGATTATTACTACTACTTGAAGCTGGACATTTCGGTCTACGTATGGTAGAGAAAAACTATAACTGACAAATCTAACATTTAAACAGGGTTTGTAAAACAACCTTTGCAAATTGTTTTCACTCTTTGCTCTTCGCATGTTGGTTCATTACTTCGTATCTGAAAAACATTATTTGCACACCTTTGCCCCGTCTCTCTTTTGGCTATCATCCTATCCCTTTAGTTCTCGTTCTACTCTCCCTTTTCCTCGTGCCAAACTCGCAATACGATTTTAAGCAGTTTGTGTAAAATATAAAATGGCCTCATTTCAAAATCTCCAATTCACATAAAATGATGTAGATATAAATAAACAATCTATGTGTCTCGGCGGTTCTGTGTTGGTTAAATTATAGCTATCTATAGCCAATAAAAATTAATGATCTTGGTCTAGAATCTCTCGATTATAGATTCAATCTTTTTTAGACCTAAATCCACATAAATTTTTGTTAGATACATTTATAGTGGCTGTAGTTTTAAATCAAGATTTAGCCCACAATTAAATGTTTCATATTCATTATAAAATAATATTCTAGATCTAAAGATTCAGATGCAAGAACTAATCTGAATGAAAGCATTGGTAATATGTAGAGGAGATTTTACATTAGAGTCCATAATTTAGATCATGATTAAATTTATCTTTATTGGATTTGTGATATCTTCGACTCAATTTTCTTTGTGCTCTTTTTTAGATAAAACTCATCCTTAGCTTGATTAAATTTAAAGTTGCTAAATTAATATTCCTAATGTAAAACTTTAAATCTAATCAAAGTGAGAAGGAGTCTTCATCTAGAAAAAAGAACACTTCGCTCTCTATATTATGTCTAGAGTTTCTCTAGGCCTAATTTAGGCGTCAAGGATCTACTAGCCTGCCATTATGGGCAGATAAACTCGAAATTATCGTTCATTCATATTTTACCAGACCATGAAAAGGGTCACAATATTTCATTTTTGAAACCTCAAGCTTGAACGCGTGAATGTTTGTGAATTTAATCAATGTGTTTTGGCAGATCGACTCTGGCGTTAGAGTGTCACCACGCGAGCTCTGCACGGAAGCCTCTTGGACTAAAATATGAACCAACATCTTCTGACTAAAGATCTATAGAAGTCTTTATTTAGATTCTAGGTTTTTTTTTATGTCATGAAATACAGTGCTCAACTTGTATAAGGCGCTTTTATATACATTGTAGCCTAGTCCTACCTTATTTATGTACGACACTGTGTTTCTCGCCGTCTGATTCTGGCGCGTCGTCAGGTACTGCTTCTATACCGTTCGCCCTGTCATGCTCGTCTAGTTAGTTGTTGGTTGGCTTTATTTAGCTATTATAGCGAGTTTTTCAATGATCTTTGCAGAATATTTAGCTCTCTCACAAAATGGATCGACTTGCGCTGAAGTCCGAATGGAGAAAATTGACATTTTATATTAAAAGATGAAAATAATACTGAAATTTTTATTTTGTTACATGTATTGAATGTAAAGGTTTATGATAATTTTCATCGTATACCGGTATTGGGCTAACCGTAAGCCTAAAATAACACAATTGGTTGCTGGAGATGAGATCATTCCTCAAAGTAGGCTATAATACTGGTTAGATTACTCTCTTCAAATCCCTTGGTATGTAATAATGAAACCTTTGAATGCATTTTTATTGAAAATGGATCTTGTTGATCCCCAACATTTAATTGAAATGCAGTAAACCGTGTCTATGTCGATGTATTAGAATAGTCTTTTCAATGCCTTAAAGAAGTTCAAAGAAGCTGTTAAACAGTGAATATGTATCGAATATAAAAATTTCGTTTTTATAGCAACGCTTCACAATTGTAATACTTTCAGAGGTTGGTTGGTTGTTTGAATTTTAAGGTTTCTTTTCAACTACAAGGTTTTATCAGAGACGGTGCTTGGGACAATTGAAAGCGTGCTGCAACACTGTGATATACGGAGCGCTGCATACACCACACCCAGTCACATTATCCTGACACCGGGCCGACCAGACTTAGCACTAAATCCATAATGCCAGACACCAGGCAGATCAGCTACTAATACCAATTTTAAAGTCCTTGGTTTGACTCGACCGGGGATCGAACCCGTACCTCCCGATCTCTGAGCGAGTGTCTTTACCGCTAGGCCACAGAGCCGGTTAATATTTTCAGAGGAATTAACTTGTTGAAAAATACTCTCCGGTACTCAGTGCAGGGATAAACAAATATTTTTTTTTTATTAACACCTTGTATCTTTTTCTTTTTCACCCGTTGTACTTGTTATTTCTCGCCATTTCTCCCACTATTCCCTTCCAAGAAATCTTTCCTTTCTGTTTTCTACCGCATTCTACTCTTTCTTCTCTCATGTGTGCCATGTTTCATCCATAGTCTATTATTTCTCCTTGTTTCCACGTTATCTGTTTGTCCCCGTTCTCTCTTTGAACCAACTATTTCTCTATAAACCTAACGCTCCTATGTTATCTGGTGAATATCGTTATGATACTTTTGTCATTCACTCTTGATTTTCTGCTTTAGGCGAACCTTCATTTTTCCTTATTCTTTTTGACTCCTTACTAACCCTTTCGGCATGCAGTAAAGATAACCCTTTGCCTCTAATAGCAAAGATCCATTTTTATTTAGAACCTTTTTTCGCTACATATCTGCTGGCCCTTTTAAAGATTCTTTTGTTTCTATTCTCTCTCCCGCGTATTTTGTCCCTAAAACTTTACTTTAAACATTTCATCTTTTATCTCCTCTCTTTTCTTTTAAACTCTGCTTTTTTGGTGCAGATTCCCATTACAACATTAACATCAAGTGGGCTAGATCTTTGGATTTATATTGATTTTAGACATCTTCAAGTCCTGTTCTATTTTAAAAAGTCTCTAAAATACGGGAGCTGACATGGGCAAGATCATATATTGCCCCGTTGGTATCGAAGTACAATCTCTTTCCAAAATATGGGACAAAATGCTCTCGTGACTACAATACAAGGTTTTTCTTTCTGATCACTGCCTGAGTTCATAGCTCATCATTTTGGAGTGGACTAGTCAAGTTACCTTTTATTTGAGTGAGACCAGTTGAAGCTGTTTCCACAGGTTTGATTTAAAGTGATACGAATGTGAGTAGCAGTACAGGATCATGAGGACCCACCCCCACGTCTTCGTTTTCGCCAATACTTATGTCAACACTAAAAATAGCAGTACACGATAGTGTTCGATGTAATCTAGACTTCGATCTAGTTTTCTGACCGTTTTGATGGGACGTCTTATTGTAATGCAGCTAAGGTTCAAACCGTCAGCATCCTCTCCTTGGATGTGAGACAACCCATAGCTTCAAAAAGATACGTTTTTAAGACACCAGCTTCTGAAAATTTACAAGGGCATTCAACTGGGGTTTAGAAGAGCTCCTTTTTAACATTTATTCGGCGTTAACGGCTAGAACTAAATTCGAATGCTAGCCATTGAAAAAGAAGTAAATAGAAGGTTTTTTTTTCGAAGTGTATTCAAGAAGGGTGCGCTAGCAAAACAATCAAATTTACAAACTTTTTGGTGCACCTTTTTGGGGGAATGCCCGTTCTAGGGCATTGAACAGAGCGTTCGTTTGCCACAGCTATTTATGTTAGAAATTTAACAAAATGAAATGTGAAAGCTAATGCTTTAACATGAAGAATTGTGGAATATAAAATAAACACAGGGAAAGGGAACTGTAGTTCAACTTACATAAATGAAACGAATCTATATTAGTTATAATTTCCATCTAATCTACACAGAGATCTAAAGCTATATATAGACCTCGGTATCAGCATTTCTTAGCTATGAACATTTTGACAGGGTTTGTAACACAACCTCATAATGGTTTTCTTTTTTTCTCATTTTGACCTCTAAGCGTGAGTTTGGAAAAATAGAGTCATAGCTATCGGTTGGTCTCACCATAGTTCCTTTTCACCTTTCGTAGACGGGGCAAGTTGGCTAGTATTCATAAAGTTGTATGAATAATCTGACAGCAGAGTACCAAATAGGGCCTAAACCTTTATACTCTAGTCTTACCTCAGTTACCCCTGTCTCTGTATTCAAGGGAAAGTAAAAAAAAATCCCTAGTTTGTCCATTGAGTTTTAACATATTTTTTTTTTCAAACTCACGCCAGGAAACGAACGAGCTTTTGGTTGGACTGGTTCGTCATTTAACCAGAATGTAATTGTGAATAATTAAGAAGATAAATTAAGACCTAAGTCGAATAATACACTGTACTCTTAAATCGAAATTTTAGACAACTTGCATGAAATTCAAATTATATGTCTAAACTGTTTATCCCTTGGTTGAAGTTTTTAAACTGTAAAAAACTTTTTAAATGTGGGCATAAAAATTGAAAATTTTTAGCAAGTTTCAATAACAACAAAAGCTGAAAAAAATTAGAGCTTGAAAACAGAACTTAAGAAAAATGTTGTATCTCTGCATTTTCTACTTTGGTTTAGAAAAAGGTGAGGAAGACATAGAGAGATAAAATTCAAACATTTTCTCAACCGGATATTTTTTCACCTGAAAAGAAAAAAATTCCAGATTTATTTTCCAAATTTCTAACATTCTAAGCCTATTGAACAATCAATGGGGAAAAACCCATCAACATCACAAGAGAAAAGTTATTATGTGATACCGCACAAATGGAGCATAACATTAATGTTTTTTCAAACAGGAGAGTTCTTCAGCAAGTCGAGGATACAAGCCGTGCCAGTCACATTAGCATTACTGCTGCTTTCTTCCTTTTGAAATATAACTCTGTCTTTTGTTGAATCACGATGTACAGGGAAAGCTTCATGAATCAATAGGCGCTAATGAAAAGCTCATTTTGGCAAAAATCTGAATTGTTGAGGATAAAGCCAAGACACTTCAATTTTTCATCTTTTGTCTAGGTCGATTTCGTAATGCATCTTCGCTTCCTCTTCCTCTCTCCACGTTTGTTTTGCTGTACAAGTATAAATCTGTCTCAGCTCTATAGACCTAACTATGCCGTTCGTTTGGCCAAACCCTGAATTATTCTTTTTGTCATTCTCATCCTTAATTTTTGTAGGGCTACATGTGATCGGCATTCTTTTCTATTATTTAGTTATGAACTTTCGATTGTCAATGTACACAAATTATCGTCTGATGGTTTATTTCTGAAATTCTCACCGTTTCCAGCTTTTATTAATTTGGCATTCACAGTATTTTAACTCGAACTTTTTAAACTGTTTTTTTTCCTCTCACTCTAACACACATAATAAACTCTAACGTTTTGTTTTGGCCTGTTCGAAGGCTGCTTAATATCATCTGTTCTTCATATCTATTCCTTTAAAAAAATGTGTCTTTCGGATTATGGTTCGATTGCTCCTCATTTTTAGATCAACACCTCTTTTTATCACTATGGTGATACACGTAGGCTTATCTGTCTATCTGCATGTCTATCTCTTTACATCTTTGAGGTAAATATGTATTCTCTCGCCTATTTGTCTATCGATGTACATTTATCTGTTTATTTATCACTCGGTCTTTGCATCTTTCTAACAGTGACTTGCCGCCTTTAATTCAAGCCAGGACCATTGTAGTACTAGTAAAACTCTCCAGACAATGCTCATAGTCATGCAACAATGATCAATTTCACAATAATACACATTTGTAGAAGAGTAAATGAAAAGCTACATTCGTAGTACCGGTACGAATTATCACATAAAATTGTGATCAATTGGTTGAGCAAAACTCAGCTGATCACGTGGTTTGATGCATCATGCATATTAATTGCGTGCCTTTCTCAACGATTTCTTGAGCTCTATCTCATGATGCTCAAGCTCTAACTTGAATTCGCCCTCTCCATCCTACATGATTAAAGAACTGTAGGTTTACCATGATGTGATGTCCAAGCACCCTGGTCAGAGAATGGCCTGTCATGTAGCCGGGTTAGGTCGTAAAGCCGCTCCGAGCGGTTTCTTACAGCCAAGGCAAGCATTGGTACATAATCATGGCTATAGATGGAAGATTTATGCTTTCTGCTCACACAACTGGTATGCAGTGGGCAGTCTCTTTCCTCTCAACTTCACAAGTCTAATGTATCGGTGAAGCAATTGATTCTCCTTAAAAGCTCCGGTTTTGGCTTCAAGTAGACAGACGGACACCGCCCAATACTTAGGCCCACAAAATAAACAGCCGACTTTCACTATCAGGAAGACTTAAAAGCTTCAAGGCTTTCAATTCAGTTCCATTCAGCAAAACGAGTTTTACAAAATAAAGCAAAAGCCTACAGGTAGTTGTAACATTTTTCTTATCGTCAATATCTCTTCTACACATTGAAAAAAAAAAAACCAGAGTTGGAGAAAGAGAGAGAGAGAGAGAGAGAGAGAGAGAGGGAGAGAGAGAGAGAGAGAGAGAGAGAGAGAGAGAGACTGTGTCTGGTAAGAAGAATATACATGTAGTAAGAATATGGTTTATGGAATACCTTCCTCGTTATAATACCGTACATAATGACATACAACAGATGTACGCAGGTTGGACTATCACATTGCTCGTTATTGTTTTGATATCGTGACAGTACGATCAAGGCCGACTGGTATACCAAGTCTATTGCCTCAAAGCAATCATATTTATCTGTTTGGCAACAAATAAAATTAAAATTACTAGCTGAATATCTCATTCTGCGAACGTCCAAAATTAACAATAAAAAAAACAACTTTTTGACAGGATTGTAACGCAACCTCAGTAGGCATAACATTTTCCCCTTTGTGCTCTCAGCATGATTTGGGGGTAAAGTTTTTTCTCATTTTTTTACACGAATCTCGAAACAAAAAACATACCCCACTCTTTTTCTGTCTCCACAATGTCCCTCCTCCTATGAATACTCCTTCACTTTCCCCATTTTCCAATTCACACTTTTCGTAAAATATAAAATGACATCTCCTCCACCCATACCTTGTCTAATTTTTTTTTGTAACTTTTATACTCTGGTTCTCTGTCTGATAATTTTTTATTCATATCATTTTTGACACAATACCGCCTTTCCTTCTCCCTATCTCTTTCGTTGTGGTTTTCTGTCTACGGATGATACAGCGACTTTCTCTTATATTCTTCTGGCTTTAAATGTGAAATTCAGAGAAATTGAAAATTTGTTTCAACATGAACAAACCTCCGCTCTCTTCTCTCTGTATATCTCTTTCTTCACACCTCTGTCTCCTCTCCTCCTCTCCCAGTCTCTCCTTTCTTTTTCTCACCCTCTTTGTATTTCAAGATGCTTATTTTCCTTTCTCTCCCTTCACCGTAACTTTGTTAATATAGTGTAGCAACCACTTAAACATACTTTTCTATATAAAATTATATTTATAATTATAAAATTTTCCTTACATGTTTTCCGTCTTTCAATTTAGAAAACATGCGTCAAGCCATTACATGAAATAAGTATTTTTCCTCTTCCTATCTCTCGCATTCACTCACACCTTTCTCTCTCTCTCACACACACACAATCATTCTCTATCTATTTTATATATACATGTATATTCATCCAGTATATAGCTGTCTTCTATCCATCTATATAAATATCATACAATCTATACGCCAGTCTTTCTGAATACCATCTATGAATCTATCTGTCTATCTATTTATCTGTCTAAATATCTATCCATATATCTATCTATCTATCTATCTATCTATCTATCTATCTATCAATTATAGGTTTTTAAGGTAAGCTGACATAACTCATTGAGTATAAGACCATTGTAACGGAGGCAAAAACAAATAAATAAGAAACTATGAAGGACTTACAGAAAACACTTTAAGACCAGGTAATAACCAACAAAATCATCTCTCTCTCTCTTAACTCTCAATTCCTCTGTAGATTTCTTCTTCTTCTTCTTCGCCTAGATCTAACTAGATGCCGGCCTTTAGATAAATGTTTAAATGCCATTACATGAATGATATAAGCAAATAGGCAAGCAAACAAAACAATGTATTTGTAAAAAAAATTCTAGATTTTGTTAGTTTTCTTCATTAAGCTTTTTGACTTATTTGCCTTACGAATAGAAAAGAAGAATCACGGCTGGGAGGTTGACAACGACTCACGCATATCCCTTGCAAAGCCCCCCCCCCCCCCTTAATCTAGGTCTAGAGGTTTCAGTTTATCATTGTCAGCAAGCTTATGGCTTTATTCGAGACCTAGAACACAACCATCGGAGAACGTTTTTATTCATAAAGTCTGTTGTGTTCCCAATTGCATTAGCTTAACTTAAAATTTTACATTAGCGATGAAGCGCAAAGCATTCATAAAATCTACCATCGTTCGAATTTGCGTTTCGCACAATATTCTTTCATTGCAGGAAAAGTGTTTTATCAGCACCAGCGCAACGCGTCATTTCATGAACGCATTTCGACCGTTCGGTAAAATTGCATTGATGGCTTTAAAAAGTTTGACTATGACATCTGTAGGCCGATAAAATGTATGTAAAAAAGAAAACAGTAACATTTCAAACAAGAAAAATCTACAAGCAGTCTGGATTTCTAGTTAACGATTTGTGATTTTACCATGTACCTAATTCCTTATGAAAAATTTGAAGTCTGAGAATTGAGTAGTTTAGGAGCCTTATGTGTCCTAAATTTGCCAGAAAGTCCCCAACGCAAAAATAACATGTATACAAGTATGTTTTTGATCTTTCTACAATTTCCCACGATATCTTAAAATGTTGCTTATTTTCTTTAAGGTTCCATATATGCTTTCCGAGAGCCGTTTGGAGCTGTCTGTGAGATAATCTAAAGCTATATACAATGTATATAACTATGTTGATCACACCTAGTCTTGAATTATTGGCTTAACAAAAACAGTTAATGAGGCTTCTGCTAATGTGTTTATTTTTCTTCACAAGTATAGCCCTTAGCAGCTTTAATCTTAGTGCAATGTTTTATTCTACTCAAACGAAAAGCCATTCTCTTCCGAAAATTCTAGTATAGTTTTTTTCTTACCATTTTAATTCGTTTTTTATTTTTTATTTCAGAAAGCAACTTTCAATTTTCTTTAAATTTTCCGGTTGTAGTAAGACGTAGAGTGCCATTGGTGAACAACTTTCCTTTGTTGATTTAATTATACAGGTGAATATTTTACATGGCTCATAACCCACCTTTCACATTTCTTTAGTCTCGCGAACGAGTATTGTTTCAACAGACACAAGCACTAATTCAACCCAGGGCCAACTGCGTCGATTGCTGACTTTGTGAGAGGTCATTGCCCAAGCAAGGCCTGAGGAAGTGGAAGGAGGAAGTGAACCCGAGATTTAACATTGACCTTAATTAGACCGTGTCCGGAAACTCAGGTCCATGTCCACCAAGGACCCTAAGGTTTAAGATATATGAACATCATCAGGCAACTTTGTATGCTTACATTGCTACTCATGTGCATATAAACGGCGCACTGTAAGAATTTAAAAAAAAAAATCTTTCCCCTATTTGTTTGTGGATGCACTGTAAGAATTAAAAAAAAATCTTTTCCCTATTTGTTTGTGTGCAGAACAAAAGATAAAATGGTTTATGATACCTCTGACTGTATTTCAAAATGTCTGTTACGGACGCCAAGGTAAAGAAGAATTGAAATTTTTTTGTGTGGCATTGTGGAAGAAAATCGTAACAAACGAACAATGAAAATTAGATTAAGGGAAAAAAACCTGCCTTACAATATAATTTGTCTGCTTTCCTAAAGTTTATCTAATGATAAACCTACATAACCGTTCAGGGAATGATTTTATATCTTTTACTATCATAATGCCAGAAATTTCGCGGGTTTAAGTAAAGAACGTAGGCCTGAAACAACCTGACAAAAGTAATATTTTTGTGCACATAGTAGGCCTGCATTGTAGCGGTTTTTTTAATCGAATTGTTTTTTTGTGTCTCCTAAGGTTTTAACCTACACATTTCTAAATTTTCCCCCTTTCACTGTCTTTCAATAACTCTTTATCATAGTCCCACTTTTATTATTATACCCCTCTCAGTCTCACCCTTCATTTTATGCCCCACCGGTTACAAAAATCGCTCAATCGGGACCCATTAAATGTATTGCTTTGCCTTTCTCGTTGACCATGAGTGTGTGAGGGAGGGCTTTGGTTGTCACTTTTCGGTTTTCAAGTAGGGCTAGAAAAAATGAAACGACTGCCCCCCTCCCCCCCCCACACACACATACATTAAGTTTAGATCGTGGAATACATGTACATGACTTAGGCCCCCACTAATTAAGGCATTTATTTTAACTACATTGTATTTTATTTTGAGAAAATTCAAAAGGGAACTTAAGTTTAACACTATCAGATTTTGAACATAACTAGGAAATTATGAACTATTCTAACTACTGATTTTTAGCCATTTTCAAAACCTGTATCGCTTGGTAAAAAGGCACACTTTAGTTTAAATTTTATTGAATACACATATTATATTTACTTCTTAGTTTCTGAAACCGAAAGGCAGAGAAAAGGAGTTTCCATTTTCCGCTAGAATGGAACTAAACAGCGTGTACTATTACATGTATTATGCCTACCAGACAAACCGTTTGATACAAAATATCAATGCTTGTGTAGTTCTTAAGAACATTTTAATATTGCCCCGAGCAGTACAGACTGCATTTGGTTGAAAAAGGCTTTAAAAATAATCGCATTTTGTGTACTTTTTATTCTTTTCAACTTCATTTCCATTGTTTCAATCACGTTTTGTTGAGTTGAATATGGAATTTAATGAAATATTAAAATTGTTTTTGTTTTGGCAAATAATTAAGATCATCTTAAATTGCTTTGTTATAGTCATTAGTGTACCCTCTTAGTTTGATTCCAGATGCATTCTTTCTTTGAATTAGAGAGAAAATGTGTATGGGTAGAACGCAGCTTTCACACCTCCCCTTCATTTTCACAGATACATACATTTTACATGTACGTTTCTTCTCTTCTAAAACTTACAAAGTCCCAGTTTATTCTTTACTTCAGTCACTAGTTGTACATGCATTGTGCTTGATAAACTTAGCGTGCTATAACTATGATGTTGTATTAATGGACACATGCTGCTAAATAAATGTTAGGCCTAGAGCTTTATGCATAGAAAATGTGAATAATCCATAAGTGTACACCGAAGATAACATTCTATAAACTTGCCCTTAACCTAATTAAAAATGTACTTGCGAGAAAAACTTAGGGAACAAAGAGGAATTATTTATAAACTACCGTAAGATGATTTCCAAATTCTGTGAATAGCGTTAAGTTTTGTTGGCTTTAAGCAAGAATTGACTACAGTATAACCATTACAAACATAAAAAAAAAACGCAAAGCAACGCTGCCAAACAGTTTGTTTTTACAGCTTTAAGTTAGAGTTCCCCTCATAGATGATAAATTTAAGTGGCTTTACTTATATTTTTCTTTCAAAGAAAAAAAACACTTTCGTTCCCCCAAAGAAAAAAAAATCAAGGGCAGCAGTGTAACCGCAACAGGTATTTAGGCCCAGCGAGATGGATAACTTGCAAGAATTATATGCGGACTCACTACGGATCGCAAACATGCGCTAAGTTAGAACACGTAATTAGGATTGCTGTATTAGTCAGCCTCTTCCAGTTTGGATTCAACCGTACGAAAAGGCAACACTAAATGTACATGCCTGTGAATAAAATCGCAATCCAAATTAAACTGAACCAGGCCTATCTCTGTGATTCCAGTACACAAGCAGGCTTGATGGCTGATTTGGAGAGAGAAGGGGTTGAAAAGGGATGATCAGAGACAGGCAAATACACACAGAGAGATAGAAAGAGAGATGAGGAAAAAAGCAGAGGAAAGAAAGAATATTGCACATTTAGTCTTTACAAAACCTGGGACAAACACTAACGTAGGTCGACATTGCCTAAACCCACAGACATTATTAAAATTCATACAAAATATGTAGGCTTACATGTACATATATATGTCAGGAAAAAAAACAACTCAAAAACGTGAATTTTTGTTATCAAAATGTGTTTTTATAAATCTTTGAAAAAAAAGTCGAACTTGCTCAGTAAACCAAAACATTCAGACCAAAAAAAATTTATATATATATCTAAACATATTTCTCAAAAAAAAAAAAATCTAGCATGATAGTGAAATAGAAGTAAGCTAAAAGTAAATATTTTGCTTAAAACAAAAAAAAAGTTGTTAATGATTTTTTACTTTAATTATCATTCATAGATATCTCCATTCAGTAGCCTATAGATTTGCGTTGTGCATGACAGGTATATGAGATTAAGAACTTAAAGTTTTAATATGAAGCGCTAAAGGCGTTTGCACTTTTACTTTAAAAAAACTGGTAAGGTTGGAAAGTTGAATGACTAAACAAGACGTAAGTCAACGTTTACTTCTAAAAAAGATTCGGAGACGGAAGAACACGCATAATAGAGACCTTAAGCACACGCACCGTGTCTCACTACGCGTCCGTGAAAATCGGGAAAGTCGATGGAGGAAGCTATAAAAATAATGAAACCAGTTTCTAAAAATAGACCCACAGACGTTCCCGTCATACTCACGTGTTGCTGCTTAAAATCTGTTATTATGGGCTAGCCCGCTCTTCTACTAACTGTGCTAGATCTAACTTTGCTTTCCTATTTTTATTCTAGACTTTCAGAAAATTGTTTAAAATTTCATGTCATCGATAAAGTTTGCCACTAGACTAAATTTAGCTAGATTAGGACTTGGGGTACCAAAAATTTATAGACTCGCCTAGATCTAGTTTTAGGTTTACACTGAACTGTAGACTAATCATGTTCTAGCTTGGATCTAGATTTTGCGAGTCATTTTTACTTCCTATTTAGACTGTGCGTGTCATATCAAAGATTATGTTCGCCTCATAACTTTATGGTTGAAAATGCAGGGTGGTCACTATGTATGAGAAACGGGTTGTTTTATATTCCACCATACATTGGCCATCCAGATTTCACTTTGCATGTCTTGATTTACCAAATCTATTTGAAATTGTCAAAGTATAAAGACACATCCTGTTAAAAATGAAAGACAGGTCTATTGCCTTTGTTGAGTTCTATGAATCTATCATCAGATGTAGGCCTAAATTACAACTATGTACCGTAACAAAGAGAGTATGCGCGCCCATTACATGCGCTGGTTTCAATTGCTAAAGTCAAGAGGAAAACTTGCCTTTATCTCGACCTAAAGCAAACAGTTAGATGGTTTTCACTTTTTGTTTTTTTACCAAAGAAGTCTTAACATAACTGCAGTATTAGACAATTCAAACATAGAGCAAAAGGTCGGGGTTCTTTCATTTATGATGATAAAGTGCTTTAAGAGACAACAAACGAAATAAAAGTAAGGAGTAAAGAGAGTTTTATATATATAGGGCCTAATCCATAAATGCTCTAAGAACATTACATGGTTTCCCCGACAGGTCATTACCAACCAAAAAACATTCTGAACTCACAGAACAGCAGCTATTACAGCGCTTCACTCTAGAAATACTGACAGGATCTTTCACTGCCAATAGTCGTGTACTCATTTGACACCTAAGTGCGGCAAAGATATGAGTGTAAATGGCCTTTCTCAAGAAATAAACGCTGACCTACCGAACGCAGCGCTCGACCACCGGAGCTTGCGGGTCGAAAGTATAGCGTTTATCACTAGACCACAACGCCACACACATAAGTGACACAGAAGAGTAGCAGTTTTAAAGCAGTATAATGGCAAACGCTCGACTTTGATCCATAAGGTCTTAATCTTAGGTGTAGTTTACAAAACGCATCGTTGTAAATTACACTCAAAAAGGCCTTATGGATCAAAGAAATAAAAAGGAATATTCAAAATTTGTCAATTATGATTGTGGAAATAATTGTTGTCCAGCAAAACAACTGGCACGTTTTGACACGCATGGCCATTTCTATGCTTTAGATCGATTAGTTTAAAATGGAACATTTTCAGATGTAGCTTAAGTATCATTATCCCGAGATATTTAAATCAGAACAGTTGATATTTTCTGATTTGTTTCCCCAAAATACTTTGTCCAATTTTACATAATACAAACTCTACATAGATTTATGACCAGTCAATATATAGACTAAATCGCAAAATAAAAAAACAAAAATAAATGTATCGGTACCAGAAATAATAGCATTTTCCTTGAAATTACCCATTGTAAAATTACAGATGCTAGATTCACGGCCTTTTGAGCCAGCCTTGAGTTCATTTAAACACACTGTGGTTCTCTAACATTACACTAACAAAAAAAAAAAAA
>BMAT01005384.1:398978-413686 GCA_019649035.1 Elysia marginata | reverse complement strand
GGTGCGTAACGGAATGACACGATAGAAATTTCGTCCCACGGCCTACATCCACTAGAGCCGGCTGAAAAGTAACTTCAGTTTTTCTGGTAAATATATTTCATCGAAGAAAAGCACCAGTTAGTCCAGCGTTGACGGCTTTTTGTAGACCACAATGGTGACTTCGCAGAAGAATTGAACTGTAACATAGTCAAGGTTGCAAGTTAACTGTGCTTTTGGTGATCGTTGACAATGTGTTGGCTACTTAAAACTAGCAAAAACAATTGCAAGGAAAAAACAAACGAAAGTAAATTAACTTGTTAGCCCACACTCGAACGGTTATCAATGTTGCTAGAGAGTTTTAAAAAAAGCCACACTCACGAGGCTGACTAAAGATCTAATAAATTCGAGGAAAAGAACGAAATAATGTACACGTATCTTTTACTTCTGGCGATAAACATTTTTCCACTGATTGTCACAAAACAGACACATGTAAAGATGCGAATAACCCCTGACTTTTTTTTCAAGGCTATATCTGTAAAAATATACACGTTAGATATAATTACAAAGGAACTTTAAAGCATCAAATCGTAAAGACACGTAATATCTCGGAAATGTGCTAAAATGCCACGAACACATCACATTCACAGTACAGTTTTAGACTATGTCTGCAACGTTAGGGGATTTTATCACTACTTATTTGCTAGATTGAAACAACAGCTGGTATGATAGTAATGCAGGATTTCATGTAGTAATGACCCTCACCAAATTCCGCTTAACGTCATTAAACACCTAGATCTGTAGACCCGTTGTGTTACGCCCACAAAGAGCGAGTGACTGCTCTATCTTTCGCCTCGCTCGTCTCTCAACGTACTCGTAGCTTTCCAATGAATTTCTCAAAAGACTAAAGCACGGTGGCATTCACTGTGGAGACATAGGAACGTTGACTGAAAGATGGGCAGGGTTGGTGGTGCAGATCTCTCTTTCATTGGGAAGTACTCAACGATACCGGAAGTGGAAGCAACCTGTGCGTGACACTTCTCTGACACTATCAACTATAGTCAACTAATGCGTGGTATATTTGTAAATGCATGTACTAGTAAGTACATACATGTATGTTATATGGGCTATATCAGGAGACTGTAAGAGGCTGTGAGTGAGATACGAACTCCAACTGAGCTGTTGAGGAAGGGATTGGCCCCGCATCTCCGTGAACATCCGAATCACTACTGGCATGCTTCTGGTCAGACGCCTCAGACAGATCAGATGCTGACAATCTGTCGTGGTGCGGGCTGGGGGACAGAGTGCTACTGTTGCTTGGGGTGATATCAAGGGATGTACAAATATTAGCATGATTGTTAGATGTTGGAGAATACGCTGCTGACATTGCAAGCTCAGGAGAAGAGGGTGTGAGAGAAGTGGTAGTTTTAGAAACGTCTCTATCATTTGTTTGGTCTTTAATGCTAATGACTGTATCTATAGTTCCATGAAGTGATGGGCATGACGGATAGGGGACGTTGGTAGTTGGAATGTTTAAGTCATTTGGATTTGAATTACTTTTAGGAAGAACTTCAGCAGCTGTGCAAACTTGAACGTAATCGCTTTTCAAACGAGGTCTACCGTGAGAATTTTGATGATGATGATGACAATTATTATGAAGATGAGAATGATGATGATGGTGATGATGATGATGATGATTGTTCTGCAGATGAGGATGGCGCACAGGTCTTTTTCTTTCAGAGCTACCTGAGGAACTAGTGGTGTGACTGTTGTCTTGGGAGTTGCTGGATTGTAACTGAGAAGAAATTGGATGGTGTCTATGGCAATACCGCCTCGAGCTGTGGTGACTACCCAGTCTCTCTCGGCCAGTCAGAGGCTCTAACTCTTGTGTGTAGACATAGTTGTGTCCGTGACTATGTTCCCGTGCACTGGTGCTAGAGGAGGAAAGAGTCGACTCTGACATGGAGTACACCGTCTTGTCCACACGTTCTCTTGACCTTCCCGGGGAGCAGCAATCCACTACAGGCCAGTGAAACTGCCCGAAACCGCCATGAGGGCCGGCTATCCTGAGCAGCGCTTGGAAGAAAAATGTCGCATACTGCCAGGCTAGCGACACCAGCAGGAGGAGGAATGTGCCGAACTTCCGGTACACAAGCACCGTGGAGGGCATCATGAACGCTCCGGCAAGCATGGTCGTCACAGCAGCCATGGTCACAGGCGATCCCATACGTTCTAGTGAGCTGACTACGCGCATTTCGCGACCAGTGTCTGGTGCAAGGCGAAACGCGACACCGAAGTGCAGAGTCATGTCGATTGCCAAGCCAACGGCCACTGTAATCACAACAGACTCCAGAATGTCCAAAGTCCAGCCCATCAGCACCAGGGCGGCCAGCGTGGTAGAGATCGCTCCTCCAACAGCAAGCAGAGCAAACACACTCACCAGTACATTGAGGGTGGTGAAAAACGCCACAATGGCGACCACAGAAAGAGAAACACCTAACGCTAACGGAGTGCCCAGGGCAAGGGAAGACTGGAGATCATAGAAGTGAAGATGACTCACAAACCAACCCCGTCTCATTTCCTCAGGCGCTAGATGTATTTCCTTCTCGACCCAGCTGTTGACCTGCTTATAAAAACGTTCAACCTCGGTGTAAGAGTGACTGTAAGTTTGATTGCTAAGAAACTGAACAAAGAAAGCACTTATTCGCCCGTTATGGAATCTAGGGCCTGGGGTGTAGCTGTTGTAATGCACACCCGGAGTTGCACGCAGTTGAGGTATATAATCTGCCAGGCATTTTATTAATATACCCTTTTTGAACGGAAACGGAGTCTTCATGCAGCAATCAGAATCATCCTCGCGGCAAGACTGCTTCATCCATCCATTCACGAAGTTCTCCATGAAGCAGTCAGTGAGTCGTATCCCGGGTGTGTTAACATAGAAGTCTGTGTTGCGGAGACGATAACAAAAATCTAAAAGCCACTCTTGTGCACTAGGTGTGGTCATATCAAAGTCGGGATCAAACGTCAGAGATCCTTTGCTGTAAGGATTTAACGGATCGCCTGTATCCGAAGCTATGAGACCCCACACAACAGTTATCGGAAATACTGGAAGATCGTCTCTATTTTTCGTTCTCTCAAAATCAAACTTATCACCAAACTCAAAATCGTAACGCTCAGACAAATGATCCGAAGAAAACATTTGAAACTTACGGGAATTTGGCAGCTTTAGACGAGGGTAATAAAATATAACAAAAACACTTGCAGCCCACAACCCACCAAATAAAACAATCCACAAAAATCGAAATCTTATAACAAGGCACGGCAAAATCTTTTCAAAAAATATCCTTGACCAATCAGACAAGAGGAAGTACATTTTATAGGGCAGGGTGATGATGCTGGCACAGCAGGCGGACACGCTGGCGCCCATCTGGTGGTCACTCAGGCCAGAGCAGCAGCGGAACCAACGCTCATGCACCATCACAGAGGCGGGAAGCCAGGTCACTGTCAGGATAAAGTTGATCACGATGCACGTGCCAGCAAACACACTAAAACAGCGGATGGATGTGATGTCACTCACATAGTTGGCGTAGAACGCAGCAGCTGAGGTCAGGCTTGTCACCAGCATTGAGAGGGCTGTGTGCCGCAAGGTGTCGCTGATGATTTTCTGCAACACACCGTTGTTCTTCTCTGCCTTAGCCAAATGCCAAACTTTACAATAGATGAATAGATCATCGGCTCCAATGCCGACCATTACTATAAGTGTAACCATATTCATGTAAGGGAAGAACTTGATTTTAAAAACAAACGTGTACAAAAAATACGCCACCTCAACCGCCCAGAACATGGACATAAAGGCTGTGACTGTAACAAAGAGAGAAGATGTGTAGATCCACATGCTGAGGAAAATCACTGAACAAGCCAGTCCAATATAAAATGAATCAGCAACGAGGTACCGCTCAAACAGGGAATACTTCGCCCCAAAGTGAGCGCCCACTACACTGATCCCTTGCACAGTCCTAGGCAGGCTGTCGAGATGATCAAAGAGGTTGATAGTTTGGGCGCCAGCAGCGACAGGAAGAAACATTGTGGAATATTTAAGCATCGATGCAGCCTTTCCATGAGATATAGGGTGGCCTGGAGAAGGGATATGAGATGTGGTGTCTGGGTGCATGAAAGCTGAATCGCTTAAAAAGTGCAGAATGTGGAATACAGCATTGTACTTCCTGCATGCGTCTGGTACACCAGCGCACGGGCGGGCAGGGTGATGGGGGCTGTAGAACCACTCCTCCTTGGTGTGCCGGCCAGCACAGTTTGGGCCCAGCGAGAAGTTGTGGAAGAATGGGGCGCACTGAGAAAGTAAACCATGCACAGAAGTGACGTCCTCTGAAGTGATATCCTCACACCTATCTCGGCCTGCTAACAAGGCCACGTAGTTGGCAAGCGACCAAGCAGGGCAGCATTGGCCATCACTCTCGTCTCTCAGGCAGATCTCCTTGTAATCAGGCCAGGAGCGGAAGTAAGTGGCCTCCATGTGGCACATGGCCAGAAGATCATCCCGGTTGAGGATACTGCGGGAGTGGGAGGAGGTTATCACCACACGTGCATAGGCCTTGTCTGGGGATCAGAACGATGGTCACGGTTTATAAACTTGAAAGTTATCAGTACAAGGTTTGAAGGAAAAGAAATGTAGGTCTTCTATGGCATTGTTTTTACAAAAGTTATAGACAAGAAAGTACATGTACTATGAGTTGTACGATAAAAGCAAAGTTGTTAATAAAATATTTTCATAAAGTATTAGAGGCGTTCTTTTATATTTATTACGTTTACAAAGTACTGGCTAAGGCAACCTGCTGTTATTCTCCTATAAAAGGGAGATACATTTTCTACATTGACCAAGCATAATGTTTTCTGTACTTTTCAGCTTTAAATTCAGGCCTTTCGTTGTTCACTATAAATCTGAGCAAAATCAACAAAGTAACCTGACAACCCCCACAACCACAACATTTCACAATTCAAGGCAGAAATGTCAACACTTTGTTTAAAGTTTATTGTGTTTTCACTGGATTCACTGCACAGTGATTGAAATAATTAATTTAGGCATATTAACAAACATTCGGCTGGCCAAAATTACCCTTTAAATTTTTAACATTTGTGAGCACTGTCTGATATGTCTCATGTTCACTGAAAATATTGTAGGTTTCTTTACCTAAGTCTTTGCGTAATCAAAACCTATCTCCTAGAGTCTAATGAAAAAAGCTCTTAGAGATTGCCGAAGAATAAAGAAACTAGCCAGTTGGCTGTTATGAAGCTCTTGCTACAGTAAATGGCTACTAAACGTGACCCAGAGCGGGCTCTCTAAGCAGAGAATGATTGGCTGATGCAGAGCTTTAATTTAACGCATTCAACTTAGCACTGTATATTGTTTCTATCCAAACAATGCATTATTTGCTCACATAACTTTGTAATGTCGTTCTAAGCAAGGGGTATTTGATGAGATGAGATTTTAAGAAAAAGAGGTCTACATGTACATATAATATCATTAGCAACTAGAGCAGAACCACATAGTGTTCGACGTTGTAGAGGCAAATTTTTATAAATAGAAGTTCAACGTAACGCTCTCAAAACTAACCATATCGTGCCATTTGAACAAAAAATGACAATTATTTAAAAGAGTGAAGTAAGACGAGTGCCCATGAATTGAACATTATCTTTTTATTGCAGAAAAGTATAGTTGTCCTCTGTGTTTCGAGAGTTAAATTTGGCAAAAATGTATAAACTATGGGAGTGCCTGATCTTGTAAGCTACTTTACTTCAAACAAGATTAGAAATAGCTTTCACATATGCAAAAAGCGACTTTGTAAACTAAACGCTTTTTCTGTACCTAATTCTAACAAGCAGCGTAACTGTAAGAAGGAAAGCGAAGATTTTTTCTTTTGCATACATTAGATAGCACCTTAACTTAGGGCGTGAAGTGAGTGTTATTCTAACTAATGATCCGGACAGGACAACTGCTAAAACATTGTGACGGTGGTGTTTTCTTGCTTTTTAAAATTAACATTCAATTTATTGTGCTTGCCTGTGCAATAATATGCTGACAGTGGGATGATACTTATGAACAAGCTTGGGTAACAATTTAGAACGAGAATCTTTTAGCATATACAATCACATTTAAATAAAATATCAAAGGTCAAATGAGACATAAAAAATTCTTTAACCCCTAAATTAACTTAGACTTAGATGCCTTAGAAGTAACGCCGAGGTATGGTATTTATTTACTTTATATAAGCCTACTTCTTCTTGGACAAAATGACTAGCTAAAAGGTCCTTCACCAAAATTTTTACTAATAGCCCTAACATTATTATTTAAGATTTGATCTCTATTCATGACACAAACCTAAGGCCGTGGATCTTTCTTAAATTAAGTGCTGACATTGATGAGGATAAAACGGCAAATCTTGGGACACAGAAAAGATGTAAACCAAATACATAACAAAAACCAAAGAAAACGCTCAACCAAAAAAACTGTTTAACTAACCTGGAATGCCACAAAACGAGCGTAATTTTGACCAAGTGGTGTTACTTTCAGTAAATGGAGCGTCCCTGACCACAGCCAGTGCTAAGGGCAGATCACGTGACGTATCTGTCTCATGCTTGTCCACAATGCGCCTCCTATAGCGCCTGCTGCTCCACTTGTCGCGCTCTTTCCTTCCTCCCCAGCGACCTTTCTTTTTCCTAGAGCGGCCAGCGACCGTGACCTTACGCTTGATGTCTCTAGGCTGGTCTTCAATGCTAACATCATCCCCGCTATGATATCTCGGGTTAGAAGGACTCTGTGGATCGCCATGTTGCTCCACTGCATTCGACCTGTTGGCGGCTGGATGAGGTGGACGCCTAGCATGGAAGCGGGACACAGACTCATGCTTGCGGGACACAGACTCGTGCTTGCGGGACACAGACTCATGCTTGCTGTCCGAGGCCTGGATGTGAGGGTCGAACGGCAGGAGATTCGCCTTGCCTTCGACGTTCTTGAGGAGGTTCTCAAAGGTGATCAGTCGGTCCGACAGTTTCGTACCTCGAGGCTCGAAACCCTGAAACGGAAAACATAAAAAAAAAAAATAATCAGGATATTTTAAAAACAAATATTAGCAAAAACTAAGATAAGGAGGAAATCACTTTTCTGAAATAGAAACGCGCTAACCATTTCAGTTCGACTTCTCATGATCCTGAAATTGTGACGGATATATCTATGACCCTACTTTTAGGAGTAAGACTAGTTTGAAATTGATGATAGTTCTAATGAAATGACTGATACGATCAAAACCCAATCAATGATGGCTTTGACTATGATAACTAACACATTGGTTGTTGTTCCTGTTCCCTGTTGCTGCTCATATCACTATAACTACAGCGCATTCACATACTTACTATTTGTTATTATTATTGCTATTGCTATTATTATTTATATTATTATTATTTTCATTGTTATTATTACTATTATTATAGTTATATCAATCACCGCCTCCTCATAGTTTCTATTATTGTCACAAGTATATTAGCCTTTGAGCCAAAAATAAGGTAATATTTAAAAGAAAAAAACCTTCAAATTCTCGAGAAGGTCTTTAACAATACACAACAAAATTGCCATTAGAGCGAAATGGAAGCTGAGCATAATCAAAGACGAAAATTGAAAAAAGACGCTACTAAAAGCCTACCGTACGATCACAGATAAAAATAGAGAAAAACACCCGAAATAAAGACTTGTGAATTAAAAGCAACGGTGACATTGTAAATATATAAACATAATGACATACACCTGTGATGGCTGTGAAACTAGCAATTCAGTCCACCGCAGTAGAGGTCACGAAATTATAATTGCATTTTCCCACTCTTTTCATCACTGAATGTTACAAGCGCATATTATTCATCACTATGACTAAGATTGTTACATCAAAAGAGCGTTTTTTGATATAGCGCCTAATCCACTCAAATGCTCTAAGCCTTTAACATGGATTCACCGACAGGCCAACACCAACCAAATCACCTTCTGAACTACATCACGCCTGGCCTACATCTGATGACTTCCATCATGTCAATATTCATACACACTTCGTCAGCGTTAAGGTAGTCTCTTCGTTTAATAAGGTAAAAATGGACCTACACTGCTGTGTAAAAACGCCAGTAAGTTTTGAAAGCAATAACTCCTGAAGATGGGACATAACAAAAAATATCTGTGATAAACTTTACAAGCTCAAAGTCAGTGCCGTGTTTTGTTTTGTGGGATGATTAGAAATAACCGTATATGTTTTGGTGTATTTATTTGATTAAATGAAAGCTACCTAGACCTCGTGGTTCTATCACGTGAGGCTGTGACAGAAGGTCATAAATCTGTCGCTTGTTATAGGGAACGAATTAATTTCCCAAATAACACAGGAAATACCAGTGCTGTCAGGAGGATTTCTTTCTATACACCCCTTGAGTTACAGTGTAATATATTTCCATAAATTTTGAACGAATTGACCAAGAAATGTAGGAATGGTCACACTAAAAAATCTATCGATTGTGATACAGGATGAAATTTTTGTCCACCATCACAACGGTTTACCGCATCCTTTTAACGCGTAAGGTGAGTTTAGATACAACTTTCCATAATTCATATTGATGTAGCTTAAGATAAACTGGGTAAAAGCCTTTTTAAGGAGTCATCTTTGCCTTGATATCCAACAAAATACCTCACCCACCATAAAAAGAGACAAAATTGCGCTTTTTTTGTCACAGGCTCCAGCATTGTTTCTGTTTATTTTGTCACCTGCTCAATACAAATGTACAGAACGATTCGAGGCGAGATTGGTTGTTTGAATTTTAAAGTCTCTTTTCAACTACAAGGTTAGAGATTGCGCTTGGGACAATTGAAAGCGTGCTGACACACTGTGATGTAAGTAGCCCTTGCACACACCACACCCAGTCACACTATCCTGACACCGGACCGACCACACTTAGCACTATATCCATAATGCCATACACTAGGCGGATCAGCTGCTAATACCAATTTTAAAGTTCTTGGTTTGAAGTTCTAGGTTTGACTCGGCCGGGGATCGAACCCACACCTTCCGATCTCTGAGCGAGTGCCTTACCGCTAGGCCACAGGGCCGTTGATTCGAGGCGAGAAAGCGCGCTATAGCTGATTCCCGCGAGTCACGAGACTCTGAGGCCGGTTCTATGCTTCATAGGATCAGTACAATATAATCTTCATTCCTGGCGGGTTTCTTTTTTTACTTAAATTGAAAGTTGAAAATGGCAAAGCTCATGTAAAGTGTGAACGAGTCTACTGAGAAACTGTTTATGAATGTCATTTAAAGATATTAGTTACACATCTATATAAAAATGTTAGAAAAACATATCCGACATCTCAGGGGCAAGACTATTATACTTTGTTCAACAAAAATTTTACAACTCACAAAGAGAAAGAAAACAAAATAAGACAGCCTCAACTAGGGTTCCCCAAAAAGATGTCGATTGTATTCACATGCTAGTGCAGTCATTATTTTGAGAAAAAAAATGAACTATTAAATTTATTATTTTCGATATAAATTGAAGGCACGATTTTCTGCCGCGCAATTAGACTAACCTTAATTTTTATTTCCTAACTGAGTCAAATGCATAGTTACAATGGTCAACTTAGATGCTTTGTTTTGATCATTCTAGCAAACACATGTGCATGTATAAACTTATCTTGTACTATTCTGAACCTTCATAACATGTAGTCGAATTTGATTCCATTTTATCTTAGATTCGTCCTGTCTTTGTCCGCCTATCAACGTTACAATTATCTCAAAAAATATCACTCCCTCCCCTCCCCCAATTCCCCCTCCATCCATACAAATACATCCTCAATCATGTGCTTCTGTCAATAAATAAAGGTCATTATTTTTTTAACTGCTAGAACTCCATCAAGTTCAATAACAACGAAAAATCGAGTCATGAACTTACCGCGAGGGGGTCATCGAAGTCGAGTCCGTGTCCGGCTGTGAGGATGACCACCAGGCAAGCGGAGACCAGCACAAAAACCACCAGAAGGATCGCGTACGGGTAGTGGGCCAGCACACGAGCATACCTGCACACATACATACAAAGAGACAAGAGGTTACGGTAAGACAGGCAAAAATACAAGACAGTTTGACTAGGATGGCTCTAAGAGAGACAAGACGTTACGGTAAGACAGGTAATACTCGGGTCGCTATCAGCTTGCTTAAAAAGCATTTTATTGAAGCTTTCAAAAGGCCGAATCTATGATCTATGACAATGCTATTACACTCCTAAAGTCAAACACTCTACGAATTATGTTATTTTACCCTAAAACCTATGATAGATAGATAGGTAGATGATAGATAGACAGACAGATAGATAGATAGATCGATAGATGGATAGATAGATAGATTCCAGGTTTTTGAGGAAATGAAATACAGTGCTCGACTTGTATAAGGAACTTTTGCATACATTATAGCCTAGTCCCACCTTTTTTATGCGACACCGGACTGCGAGAAACACGGTGTCACGTAAACAAAGGTAGAACTAGGCGAAAATGTATAGATAGATAGATAGATAGATGGAGATGACTCTAGATTTTTTAAAATATAAAGTAGGACTAAGCTACAATGTAGAGATAGATAGATAGATAAACTAAATATTTTTAGTGGTTTACTACTCAGCCATAAACATGCGCACAGCTGCAACATTATCGATGCACTTAAATACATAATTATAAATGTATACACTAATGTACACTGTAGTGAAAAAAAGGGGGAAAGCTTGAGGCCACAAGCCGCTCCTGTAAACCCACAGGGGACACCAAGTGTTTTTACGGATGAACGGCACTGCGTCAGAGAATGGCTATGGGATTCAATGTTATTATGAACAACGGAAACCTCTCCAAAAGTCATTGAGACAGAGAAGAAAGGAAGGCATTGATAAAACACATGTACTTTACTCAAGAAGTAGACTTTGCTTTTTTCTGCTATGAATCTATACTCTTCAAATATACTTATACTATTATCTTTTTTTGCAATGATTTTTATTTATTTTTCGTTCTTTGATCCTCTTACATTCTTACATTTTTAATGGTATTTTATCCAACACAATCATTTAAAGTATTTCCGTGCAATGTGTATTTCCTCAAAATTTTTATACTGGGCTGTGAACATTGAATTTTTCCAAGGGCATAAATAAAGATCTATCTTATCCTATCTTATAGAATAATTAAACATGGTGACAATGGTATTCATGTAAGGACAATATTAGAAGCAGTTTAATATTTAGAATTTTAACATTAAAGGTGTTAATGCGAGAGGGCAGAAGGCCTGATGTCAGTTGTAATTGTTTGGCTTTGATCATTAGCTTGTTATTCAGCCTGACTTGGAATAGTAGTGACAGTGTGAGGAACTGTGAGAGTAATCAAAGATCACTAGAAGTTAAAATAGACCGTAAACAATGCATCTTACTGTAGAACAGGAAACATGAAGACACGGTGTCTTCTTGGATAAAAAGAGGAAAACAACCGCAACTAATGCGAAAGACAAGGCGAAGAAAGTAAATAAACAATGCCCGATGAGTCAATTTCATTCTTTACACGACCGGCTCTGTGGCCTAGCGGTAAAGACACTTGCTCAGAGATCGGGAGGTACGGGTTATATCCTGGGCCGAGTCAAACCAAAGACTTTAAAATTGGTATTAGTAGCTGATCCGCCTGGTGTCTGGCATTATGGATTTAGTGCTAAGTCTGGTCGGCCCGGTGTCAAAATAATGTGACTGGGTGTGGTGTATGCAGCGCTCCGTACATCAAAGTGTGGCAGCACGCTTTTAATTGTCCCAAGCGCCGTCTCTGATATAACCTTGTAGTTGAAAAGAGACGTTAAAATTCAAACAACCAACCAACCATTCTTTACACGGGTCCAAGCTGTTCAAAAGTAAAACAAGTAAAATTATCATTTACCAAAATTTTTGAGAAAATCGCAACAAGAAGAATAGGAAACCAAAGGAGACATAAGATTGAATGAAACTGACTATAAAGAATTAAGGTTAATACAAGAGCTTTTAATTCCCATCCACTCAGTCCCTATTCTGTCTTAGACATATGGAAGTAAACACACCAAGTCAAGGTTATCTAGTCCAACATTGAATACATCAAGCTGTCGGGAAATGTTAACGGTTACCAAATTTTTCAACATCGCTGGATTGTCTTAGATGGTACATTTGTATCTATTCTGAGTTTCTCTATTTACCTGAATCCGTTTGCCACTTGTTTTCAATCTTCCCTATACTCTGCATTTCTTTTTTTACTTTATAAAAAGATAATTTGTCTATCGGTTCTTATCAACCTCTCTGTCCTCAATATACAACTATTTCCGTCGCTCACACACACACACACTCTCTCTCTCTGCCTGTTTCTTTCTATCTCCTCTTATTAAAAAGATCGATCTCTTTTACACCAGCCTTTCTCATCTGTCTTTCTGCCTGTTTCTTTCATTCTGTCTACCTTATTTTTAGTATTTGCTGATGACTTTTGTGGTCTTATGATTATTCGAGTTAAGTAGAAACGAGATTTTTAGTGTCCAGCAAATGAAACCTATCTGAATAGATAGTACCATAATCCTTTAGCCTTGAAAAACATTTTTAATCTGCAAAGGTTCAACCCTGACCTGAAAGAGGTTAAAACTTGTGCGATGGATACAAATAAAATACAAACTTTAAATATCTAATTTGGCAGCCGTTTCATTGTTTTGTAAGAGGTTTTTTATAGACTGCATCGATTCACATGCGGTTTTCAATAAAAAAAAATACTTTGAAAGTGCGGGAGTGCGCGTAAGAAATAAAATTTTCAACTTTCATTACAGTTTCTTCGTACGAAGAAAAACAAAATTTTGCTTTGTTTCGCCAGATACATTCTTTAAACAATCGATTTCCTGGTTTTTTTTTTAGATCGAAGGCGAAAGCAAATCAAGACAAAACGCACCAGCCACAAAGATGTTCAGTCTCAGAGTTTTCAAGTTGAGTGCGAAGGAAAAAAGATACTTCTTGATTTGATGTGGATACTATAGTGCTGTACCTCTCCTGGGGGTAACAACCAGGCGTAAACTTTATTCCAACAGTTTCGAAGAAGTAAAACCAAAACATTGCAAAATTTCGATGTGGTTAGATCTCGATCTAGACTCTAGGCTTGGTCTTCTCCTTGCTTGACATACCGCCTTTCCACGTTCTGTTCCTGTTCTTAAACTTCACTGAAAATGTACGTACAGTACTTTACTCAGTGAAATAATTCATTGAAATTTGCTTCTATTTAGTTTTTCTCTTTCTGCAAATTAAAATATAAAATAACACTTCCCAGTTCTCACTTTCGATTTGAAGAGAATGTATGTCATGCCTCATGTAAAAGTAAAGTTGATCTAGGCCTAGACTCTATGAAATAATTTTCTTCCAATTCTAGGCAATTCAAGATAGTTAATTTAAAAAAAAACAACTGAAAATGCTCTTTAACATATGTGAACATGTGTCTTTATCAATGTCATCATACTTCGAAAGAGGAGAAGTTCATGTGCAGGTGGACCTAGAGCAGAAAATCGTCAAATTCAAAATCAAATACAAAATGAGGAAGTAGTAGACGGAACAGAGCAGCTACCAAAAACATTCTTTTACAATGTGAATTAATTTAGATCTGACTTCTACATTGGGGAACTGAGCACACAGTGTGCACACTGCCTTTACTAATGAGCCGAGCGGTTCATGCTATGGCAATGGCAAAGTTGATCTGCAGCTTTCCAAAACTCCCGCCTGAATTAGACTTAGAGTCCCTTCTCTCTGGGGATCCTGCATTTTTCACCCATTTCATGGACAATCATATAGGAGTTTACAACAGTTGTTTTCAACTGACATCAATGGGATACGGGGATGCTAGTCTAAATGGATGGAATCCGCAATTCCGTATTCAAGGACAGGAATATCATCGAATTAGTTCTCTTCTTTCAACTTCTCATTCAGCATTCGTTCCTGCAAGTCTACTTTATGGATAGTGGAGAAGCGGTGCAACGAAGAAAGAGGCTATTTCAAGGACTGGAGTGTAGTATTCTCACACATGTGCAGGATTGCTACATCAACGCAATCGGTACGTTAGTGAGTTGAGGTGTGAATAATTATGAATTTGCCCGCAACTGTTATGAACATATGTCATGGTAATCAGTCAGAATGCTATGCCCTCTGGAGAACACAGAAGAGGATACAATGCACCAACCTCAAATGACATTGCCGTTCTGATGCCAAATGACCCTGTAGGACATAGAGATATTGTTTTGCACACAAGAAGCAATAAGTGTTGACACATCAGTTAAATTACAAAAAGCTTATGACCCTCTTCAGTATCCCATACTATTTCCGTTTGGCACAGATGGCTGGAGACTTCAGTTAACACTTTTAAGCAGACATAAGATTTCTGACAACTAGATTACATGTTGTAGACCAGAAAATTATTTCAACAGTTCATTGTGGACGCGTACACTAAAATTGAATGTGGTTGTCTTCAGTGCTTGCGAGACCAGCAGGGTAAACTGAGGGCAGACTTTTGGTGAATTGCGAGATGCCACATCACACCAGGACAATGCAGACCCAAACCCGAAATCTCGGTCAGAGAATCATTTTGACTTCATCATACACTGGAGGTCCCTGCTTTATGTTTGAAAAGATAATTA
>BMAT01005384.1:370331-384817 GCA_019649035.1 Elysia marginata | reverse complement strand
AATACTAATACTAATAATAATACTAATACTAATACTAATACTAATAATAATACTAATACTAATAATGATAATAATAATAATAATAATAATAATACTAATAATAATACTAATAATAATAATAATAATAATAATACCGGTACTAATAATAATGATAATAATAATACTAATAATAATAATAAGAAGAAGAAGAAGAAGAAGGAGGAGAAGAAGAATATTAATAATAATAATAATATTAATAATAAGAAGAAGAAGAATAATAATAATAATGATAATAATAATAACAACAATAACCGTGGTGAAAATACTAGATCTACTTGTACAGATAAAAAAATTACATAACGATAACAATATCCATTATATCGGTAACATTACCATTATATCATTATTAATCTTATCAGTGATTTATTTTTGGATGATTTGGTATATGTATATGTGTATACCTATATAAAGACAACTCTATATCCAAATTGATTTTCTTAACAAATATTAGTACATGTAGTTTTTTCGAAAATTATTATTTCATATGTGGAAGTTCAAATGCAACTTTGCAACTGTAGTGTTGGGCCAAAGGCCTTTTATGCTGAATAAACGCTTCAGCTTCAATTATTACTATTATCATTATTGTTATCATTCTTCTTCTTCTTCTTCTTCTTCTTCTTCTTCTTCTAATTATTATTATTATTATTATTATTATTATTATTATTATTATTATTATTATTATTATTATTATTACAATTATTATAATTATTATCATATTCATATTTAATTCTATTATATTGAACTAAGACCGATGATGGCAAAGTTGATAGTGATGAGAATACAAAGTATAACTTTTTTTAAAATTCAAAATTGCCCGTCATAGAGTCACATGGAAGATATTGATGGAAACCTCAATTTCGTTCATAGAAGAAAAGAAAAAGTATCATCAAGGAGAATGGTTTTAGTTCAACTTGAAGCGTTACAACTTCATATACATGTCGACTTTTGAAAAGAATCTTTTTTAAATACTTCTTCTACATTTTAAAAACGCTTTAGTGAAAAGTTAATAAAACTATTATTTTATCCAAACTTTCCAAAAAACCCAATAGCGACTGCTCTCATGTAACGGTGATCAAGCGTAGGAAAGTACGCATGTAACAAAGTTTTTAAAAGAATATACTTAAGTTGATTATTTATATTCAAACACGTTTCATGAAAAGAAACATCATTATTTGTTATATTAAAAAAACTACGTGGGTGTTACGGTCAATTTTTTATTTCTGTTGTAAAACTTCAAGAAAATGCAGTTGATTGCTAAGTATTATTATTATGATAAAGAAGGACGGAGGATAAAAATTAAATGTTTTACCTAAGACATAATTACTTCCGTTTTGTTCATTCTTAACTTAAGGTTCCCTCTATAGTAAGTTTTAATATTATTTTTCTATAAATATGATAAGATTGCTGCCAGCATTATAGAATCATGTATGCCTAGATCTTCTGTCTTAGAACGTACCTGGATCTATTAGGCGTCGAGTGAACTGCAGACTGGAAACCATTATAGCTAATCGTTTTCAGCTTTGCCTGACTAGATATAGGTTTGCACAGCATATAATGGGATGGGCGCCTGGCACCCGTGCACTGTTTGTGTCAGGCCTGTGACACTGTGACACAGATTCTGTATCCCTGTTCGTATGAGTCAGTCCAGAATGTACCGGTTCACCCCTTGGTTTCGTCAGATTTTATTGGATCCGAGCAGCGTTTCCAATTATCGGCAAAAGACATGACATCATTTCTATATATTCTTATTCGCCACCAGTTGCCACCCCCTCTTCGCACACAAACAAATGCACCATCCCACTTGCACGGTGGTATACATAGATTAAGAGATTAAAGCTTCAACTATTTTGACCCCCAACTCAAATTTATCAGGCTGGTCAACTTATTGCTTTTCATTTAGAATCTAAGAAATAAATAGTTTATATATTTGTGGAACTTTATTAATTTTGGTTTAATAGCATAACTATTATTAGTATTATAATCATCTTCATCATAATCATCACAATCATTTTATTATTTGATTGCTTTTATTATTAGTGTTATTATTATCATTATAACTGTTGAATAAAGAGGACAGCCGAGAGGGATTTCAGCGGCAGGGCAACGCACATTCTCCATGCCTTCAATGTTCAAGATTTGTTGCAAATTAGTCGTAGGCCTATAGAATGCTGTTATAAAAGGTTTCTACAAAAACCACTACAGAGGACTTTTTAGAGCTAAACAGACCGCCTTCATTGGAAAGAATAGTGATTTTTCGTTATTTTTTTTAATAAATATTGTCGTTACCATCATTATCGTCATCATCATTATCAATCATCATTATTATTATAATTGTGATTATTAATATGATCCTCCTCCTTATCATCATTTTTATCATTATTATTATTATTATTATTATTATTATTATTATTATTATTATTATTTTGTTGTTGTTATTATTGTTATTATAGCGGTAATAATAGTAGTAGAAGTAGTAGTAGTAGTAGCAGCAGCAGCAGTAGTAGTAGTAGTAGTAGTAGTAGTAGTAGTAGTAATAGTAGTAGTATATGTAGTAGTAGTAGCGGTAGTAGTAGCAGCAGTATTAGTAATAAAAATAGTAGTAGTTCTAGTTGTAATACCAGATATAGCAGTATATGTAGCAGTTGTAGTAATAGTAGTATTAGTAATAATAGTATTAGTAGGAACAGTAATAGTAGTAGTAGTAGTAGTAGTAGTAGTAGTAGTAGTAGTAGTAGTAGTAGTAGTAGTAGTAGTAGTAGTAGCAGTAGTAGTAGTAATAGTAGTATTAGTTGTAGAAGTAGTCGCAGTAGTAGAAGTAGTCGCAGTAGTAGTAGTAGCAGTAGTAACAGTAAGTAGTAGTAGTAGTAGTAGTAGTAGTAGTAGTAGTAGTAGTAATAGGCTATTGTTATTATTGTTATCATCATCAACATCATTTTTATAAGATTATTAAACGTCGTGCTCATCATCTTCATCGTCGTCTATCCTCACAATGAAGGAAATTTTATTTTTCTAGCTTTTGCCACCAGCACCAGGGCAACAGCTGCACCAGCAGTAGCAGCTTTATACATTATAATTACAAGTAGCCTACCAATCGTCAATGTAACGAGACATACACATTAAAGGTAATTTAGTACGTACATCACAACATGGACATAAATCGTTCGTCTTTTACGAGCCATAGCTTATCGACCATTTTGTTACTCAGGCCATAAATGAAGTAACGAGTTGCGAGAAGACGCTGAAAAATTTACTTCAAGCTTTGTGATAAAAAAAATGTCAGGCCTACTTTGACTCCTAGAAATATGTTACTTTTTTAATTTGATTTAGTCTGATTGATCGTGAATGTTTATTGGTTTTGCATCTAATTTACTGCACCTGCATTGCGCTTATCGCTACCATAATCAGTATTGATTATCAATTTGGCCTTTAGTGACTACATCATTACTTATCTGCCTTTCATCGCTTTGGTTAGTTTCAGAGCTTAACATGTTTTTTTTTTATCTTTTTTTTATCTAGCGGTCCATCTTATTAATGCTTTCGGGCCATTATTGCGTTTTTCAACTTTATAATAATATTGCCATTATTGTCACATACTTTGTTCAATTCCAGTATTACTTACACACGCATATAAGGTAAAACACTTTCTACTATCAACTTTTTAGACGTGTTGCCTTTGATTATAAAGGTATATACCGATAAGAAGAAAAATAATCATTATTTGGAATGGTGCACTAAGTTTTGTGGATAAATATTTCTCGCTTTTTTCTGCTACAGCCGTATCAGATTAAAAGATAATACAAGCTTCAAAAATATAGCTATATGGGCTTTGAAACAAAACTAGAAGAAATAAACATAAAGAAAGACAAATACTTGGAAAAGGTGAGACGATAAATAACATGCAATAATTTGATCAGTCATAATAGTCATAATTCAGTACAGATTAAACTCTAATAATCAAAGTATAAAAATTCTTAACATCGAAAGATTGCATGTGTTTTTACATACTAAATTTACGAACCGAGTGCAATCTAGATTTATATCGCTGTTTTTCCTTAAAATTCGGCAGTGCTAACTTCGAAAAGCTTGGTCAGATTTATATAAAATCAGTTTGTACAAACCAGGCGCTCTTTACCGAAAAACTCAAATCTGATGAAATTAGTGTAACTCCGCACATTGTAAGTCTTTTGGTGTAAAAAAAAATACCTTTGCTTGAGATCAATAGAGAAAGCTTTCTCTCACAACCATCCCTAGGAGCCACTGAGAGAAATATTTCACCACTCTAATCAACAGGTTAAAACCCCTAATGTGTTTTACCTATGAGTTACTTGTCTAAACAGAACACACATGCTTTCCATCAATGAAGTGAACGGAACTGAGTTGCCCACCAGTTGAATGTGAGAGTCCGTGCCTACCCTTGCTGTCTGTTCAGTGCGAGACAAGGGAGATAAGGGGGGACGGCGGGCTCTGTCAGTTACTTGTAGGAGGAGGAGGAGGAGAAGCAAAACCTTCCTTATTGGTTGGAACTTGCTGCGTTACTCCTCTCCTCCCCCACCCGGCTCCCCCCTCTCTCTCACTCTCACCCTCTCTCTCTCTCTCTCTCTCTCTCACCCTCTCTCTCTCTCTCTCTCTCTCTCTCTCTCTCTCTCTCTCTCACATCAGCTCTTGAGCACTGCTATCAAAGTGCTAAATTCTGATACTCAGAGATATAAATTAATACCTTCTTTTAAAAAAAGTAAGAGCAGCATGAGACTGAAGAAGATGAACAAGAATATTTTTCTTTCTCTACCTCTAATTCTCTTTGCACCCCCTTTTTTCGACTCTCCCTTTTTTCATACTGCTATTCTGCATCAATACTTTATAACTATGTTATACTGTTTCCCCATTTCATTCTTCTGTAAGCGTCTGATTAAGATCAACTAAAATTTATACAGGTTACAAAACCAAAGTCCGAATATCGTTGAAATTATTGCCCACTGATTCAATGAATATTCATTGTTCTATCTATCTATCTCTCTACCTATCTATCTATCTATCTATCTATCTATCTATCTATCTATCTATCTACCGTATCTGTCTATCTATCTCTGTTTACTTACTTACCTACCTATCTAACTATCTACCTGGTATCTATCTTATGTAACTAACCCTCTTTCTATATCTAGATTCATATGTCTGTTTATCTATATATCTATCTATTAACCAAGCTGTATGTCTGTCCATCTGAACAACACCTTTTATATGTACAGGGTAGGCCTATTGTGGGTAGATGCTATGTATAATAGGGTCTATATATAACTATCAAATCTCTTCGTATCTTTTTTAAATCCATTATTATCTAACGACCGATCTAACTCTCTTTTTTCCAAAAGTGCATTAGAAATACTGTATGTCAGAATAAGGAACAGAAAGAAACAATGTCAAGAGAGAAGTAAAAAAGCAATATTATATTTCCATGAATAAAAATACTCTGAATCATAGGGCAAAAGGGAACCAAGTCGTGTATGAAATGTTAAGCGGGCGCGAGAGGAAAGCGCACATTAATTACATGCACTCTATGTAGGTGAAGAGCCTTTTATGTATAGCTGGCTGGTCTGATATTTCTCCGGGCCATTTCCATCAGAAGGAAATGGACAAGGGGTAGGAAAAATCATGGCCCTGGGCTCCCCTGTCAGCCCCAAATCAACGACAGCTAGATCTAGTTTCTCGTCCAAAATTACCCCCCTTTCTTGGTGAGCGCCCCCCTTCCCCCTCTTCTCTACCCTGCCGACCCACTCACCCTGTACACACGAGATCTATTTCGGGCTCTAGGGAGTCTAAATTTGGAAACCATTAATTCGTTTGAAAAAAAAAAGTGTTTTCCATAAGCGGCCAGCTGTAAAATTAAATCCTGGTTTCTTGCCTCTTAGCGAACCGGCTCTCCGGGTTGAAGCTCTGTAGTTGGGATCGCGTGAGCTGGAGATGAAGAGAGAGAGGAAGAGAGACAGACAGAGAGAGAGACAGAAACAGACAGACAGAGACAGGGACTGAAAAAGAGACAGACACACAGACTAAGAGAGAGGGTGAGTGTGTTTGTGTGTGCTCTAAGTTGCAGTATATATCATGAAAACTCATGAAAAGCCGATTAAGTGAAGAAGAAAGTAAATTTTTTTACATGTTTTAAAATACTGTTCAAAAATTTATTTTTTTTTACTTTTGGTGTCTGTGTGGACTTTTTGTCAGTGTCTGTAATTCTTATTTTTGAACACGGTTTTCCATTTTCAAAGACACTTCAACGAAAAGAAGTGCATCCCTAATAAATGTTTTTGTTTAAAATTAAAATGCGATGGACGTGAAAGCTGCACCTAGAACGAAACGAATGAGGATTCTATTAATCAAGGCAAATCTATCATTTTTTTTTTTGCTTCTCATGTGTTCAAATTTAAAAAATAATGAAAGGCTTTAAAAATTCTGTATATTTCAAATCTACCCGTAAGCTTCGCGTTATGGAACTACTCATGTTTCATTTCTAACATTTTGATCAATAGAATTTCTATACTGTAGAAGAATTTCTATATTGTCGAAGTTCAAGTGAAAATGTGCCGTTTGCTCATTCTGAAAATTACACATGACTGGTCGGATATATTTTAACTGAATACATGTACTACCCAAAATAAGAAATGATTTAAATAATGTTTCTGGTACCTAACAGTCTACCAATATTCTAACAAAAGAGAGGCGTCGACAACCTTGTTGGTATAGAATGAAAGGTTAGAATACTGTTAAGATTGTCAAGCAAACAAAAACTGCACGAGTCTTCTTTAAGCCGTGGTGAAATAAATAGCACCAAAAGTTTGAAAGTTATGAATATATCCATGACTTGACCAGCTATCGTGTGTGGTTATTTGCGCGCGCCTGCGTTTTATCGCTAGTCTCGAGCCCGTGTTGAAACTAATAACGTTATCTGAAGCCGCCATCACCGTATGCATGGCAACATCAAACTTCCAACTTCCGCACACACACACACACACACACACACTGCCCTGCACTGTGTGTCTCAGCACTGCTGCAGCACTGGACAATGTCCTAGCCAAGTGCTAGAGAGAATGATGTTGGGGTATGACCATTTCCAATGTAGGTCTAGATCTAGTAGATTTGTTGAACACTGTAGGGCCTACGGCAGCTATACATTCGCGATAATAAATTCTGTATACTATAGTCTTCATTTCTCTTTTGTCTTGTTTTGTTTAAATACGTGTATGTGTGTTGGGTATGGAATTTTTTTTTAAACTCAACAACAGTCACAATTTACTACAAGTGCGGAGTTTTATCAAGGAATACATTTCTCATGCTAAATTGATTGGTCTGCATTTGTACTGCCAAATAAGGTGTCTGCTCTTTATACACGCTTTTTTCCTTATACATTTGTGACGTCAATTTAGATGTGTTTAGTCCTGAATGTCACTTAGATTTTCCTAACTTATCTGTGTATTTAGTTCTGATGCACAGATGTAAGAAAAGAAAGTGATTCATTTCCTTCGATTGTAGTTTCTTTTAGTGAAAGAGTACTGCATTACGCCATTTAAATAAGAAATTTAAGAGAGGGGGAGGGGGGAGGGAGAGAAATAGAGCGAGATGTTGTCTATTTCTTAATGAATTTTGCTGTTCTTGATAATCAAAAGAGCCATGTAAAAGTTGGCAGTCTTTGAAAATCTCTCTGAATAATCTAGATCTTGATGTGAGAGTAAAGTGATTTCTTTTGAAGAAAAACTACAACGGCTTGACCTTCAAATAAGGAGATGTGTTAGGTAAGGCCTTGGAGAAGGCTGGGTTTTTTTTTACTTACAAGTCTGTATAAAAAGCGTTGAGAAACCAACATTGTGTACCCAAACTTAGTTGCTTTAAAAGCTCTCATTGTTAAACTGTTCTATCATTAGGGGCAAATACAAAAACACTGCTTAACCTTGTATGAGTTCTTATGAATATAAATGAAATTCACTCATGCATTTAAACACAAAGTAAAATGCAAACCATATCACCTATTGCAGACAAATGTGTCCACAGCATTACGGAAATCGACACAGCCATGCTAGTTATGTCGCTTCAAGTGACATTATCGTCTAGGCAATATTCTTTTTATTCTTTGAGACATTTTTAAATTGGATCTCCTCAACCTATGAACTGCCACCGGAAACCTCCCTTATCCAGATTTTACAAAAGGCACACCATTTGGCTCTTTTAAAACGAGATTTCTGGTACCCATGCTTGGCAACAGTTTATAGGAGGTACCTATTCAATCACTATTCCAAATAGGCCTATTTAATGTGTGTATTGTAGACCTATGAACATTTGGAAAATTTATTCTGAAGAATCTAGAAGAATAGCTTTTATAAAGCCAACGTGTCATCTTGTCCTGGTTATTGTAAGGAGCAGGCCAGATTTAGATCTACCTTACTTATACTAGAAAAAAGGGCGTAGAGCGAAGAAGGCATTTCCATGGTATTCAAGCATGAATCAATTATTTTGATCTAAAAATAACATTGATAACACAGAACTAAGAAGGGGTCTTTAATATTTTCAAGGTCGAAGAGGGATGAAATTTGGTTCGACTATTTGCATTTTGCCTTGTGCATCATAACTCTTTATCTGCATAGATGTTAGCGTGAACTTAAGTGCGCTATAATATTAAACTTGTATATTTTCAAGATTCAAGATTCAAGATTCAAGATTCAATATAACTTTATTGTCCTCTTCAGGTTCTTCTTTTTGGTCACAGCATCAATACATATAAGTGGGTGAAACAAACAAAAGCGCACACACATAAAAAAAAAAATTTATATTTCTTAAATATGTAACGTCGGAAACACTCGTAAATACCTCTTAACGATTACTACGGTTGGCGTCGAGATAAAGTAGATCTAGACATTGAATTGTTAAAATCTTTTGAAAGACGAAAAAAGAAATTTCGGTTGGTTTTTGTGTTAAGTGATGTGGCTTGCGTGCGTGTTTTACTCACAGGAAGCAAGTCACTATGCTATCTAAGTTGTTCTAGAGGCTGCACTGAAAAACCAGTATGAAGAAATTCACAGTTGCTATTCCAGCCACGAAGATACAAAAATTTTAGGAGAAAGATTTTAAAAATATAGTTTGACGTTTTACAGTGTTTGGTGATGCGTTGAGTGGCATAATTTATTACCACTGTCAAATTATCAATAAATAAAACAGCATGAGCTTTTTTTTTATCTGAATATCGCTAAAAAGGTAGAGTTGAGTGATGAAAATTATTGATCAATAAAGTCTACCAGATTCTTTATAAGCGTGATATTTTCAAAAGATGGACCTAAGCTTTTTTTTTTCGAGTCCATTGAGAGATTGAGCCAACAAGTTACATGGCCTAATTTTAAAGTTTTGCCCGTTGACATTGCTATAATCTGAATCGATATTGTGACAGATACACTAGCACTCCAAACTTTTGCTCTTTTTTTTCACCAAAATAATTCTAAATAAACCATACGGTATATACTTTGGATAGGCCTAATGAAAGCTCCTATGATAACGAAACATTAGACCAGCCGAGCCAGACTTTTTTACCGCATTTCATCACCTTGACTCACACATCAGTACACGAATAATCTTTCCTTTTGTTCTGTTTTATCAAGGTAAGATTTGGCAACTACATGGCCTGCACAAGAAGCAGACTTCGCCCTTGTCTGGGACAGAAAAAGATCTACATAAGAATAGACCCCCGGGCAGCAATCGCGACCGATCGGAAATGAATCCTAATTGAACCTCTGTTTCCGCAGCTCGCCCGCTCTGGTGATAATTCCAGAAAATTCCGGGCGGCCTCCATATGGCATCTTCTTCAGTCTATAGAGGATAGGCTTGGGATTTTTAGGCTGTTGCGAAAGTGAATCTATGCCCAACGGAAACAGAGGAGCCCCGATTTAGTAAGCTGAATTAGAAAAAAAATAAAATGTTTAAAGCTCACTCTATCAAAGATTCGAGTCAAAGTATTTCCAATGCTAACACGTAAAAAACAGAATGCCAATGAATAATTATGAACTGATATTTACAAGTAAAGATTATGTACCAGTTCAGCAAGTTAGGGATTTTTTTCTAACATAAAATTTTCAGGATGTTTTATAATCTTACCGTTTAACTTAACACCTCGCACGATTTTCTGAGTACAATTCCTGCATATATTCGTCATGCTGGAAACTTTTTTTGTATCCGAATATCTAGAACAAAAACCATCAAGAGTTGAAAACTTGCACAGAACTAAATGAAAGTTCCAGAAACTAGATCCTAATCTATATCAAATACATTTAAATTGAAAGGAAAAAAAGAACTAGGGTGGTAGGTGAAAAAAATGTGTATAGGCATATATCGTATATATAATATATATTTGAGAGAGAGAGAAAGAGAGAGAGAGAGAGAGAGAGAGAGAGAGAGAGAGAGAGAGAGAGAGAGTAGGACTGTTGGGTAAAAGAAATTAACAGTGAGACCAGTTAAAACAAATTTTATGTTGGAGAGCAGCCTTTCAGACAAACCTTAATGAAAATCAACGAAAGTAGGAGAATAAACAATGTCACTGAACAATAACTCAAAGTCAAAACCGAAACTTGAAATTAATGCTTTTCAGGTCTAAGAAAAAATAGCCAGGCTTTTTTGTTTTTGTTTGCAACGATCATCCTGAACTAAACAGACTGTCTAGGTAAGCACCAGACATAGTTTTGCAATGTTTATGAATACATCAACGGCAAGTAATGGCCACCATATATATGCTCCAGTAAAGTTAACTGTTACTTTGATCAATCTAGGCCCTCTGCAAAACTGCCATGATTCCATTGCTTTCTTTCGTGAAAAAAGAAACAATATAAAAAAAGGCATGGTTTACGTATTCACAACCAACCATTTGTGATGCTCTATAAATGTCACCAAAAAGTGGGACACATCAAGCTTACAACTTGTTGAACATGATGGATCTCGAGACAAACAATAGAGACCTTTAGCACACGCACCGTCTCTCAATACGCGTACGTGAAAATCGGGAAAGCAGATTGAGAAACTATAAAAATAATGAAACCAGTTTCTAAAAATAGAACGTCTGTGGGTCTATTTTTAGAAACTGGTTTCATTATTTTTATAGTTTCTCAATCTGCTTTCCCGATTTTCACGTACGCGTAGTGAGACACGGTGCGTGTGCTAAAGGTCTCTATTCTCAAGATGTTCATGTCTTGTTACTAAAGTTTAGGATTTCTTCATTACTAGCAAGAACACCATCAACATTGTCACCAAGAACATTCATTTTACTAAGAATAATAACAAGAGAAATATACTCCCACCAAGAATAACAACAAAGGTCATATATAATATATAACACCACTATAGAAACAGAAACAACTCTGCGTACACCACTAGTGTAGAATGAAGAGAACGAAGGCTAGCGTAGCGTCCATGGGGCAGAGCATTCCCGACTTGTAGCCTTGTTCCCCGTGGCGTGCTCAATCGCTGTTCTGGCCCTTTGTGGATACAACCGGAAGCCACAAGGAAAAAAAAAGCTTTTAGCAGAAGTGGGTGCTTCGTTGTGGGAGTTATCTGCCCTCAGTTTGTTCCGTGACAACTTGTTTCCAGGACAACGGCAATGGATTGGGTAGTATTCAGCTTGTTTGGTCAGAGAAAAAAAGATAAAGAGCAGGGTTATCTTTGTAACTTTCTTATTTTTGGCTTTCATTAGTGCCGTATTTGTTTAGTATAGACACGCTTGCGAAAAACAAAAACAACAAAAAAGCTGAAGCAATGTTACAAAGCACCAGTCTGATTTTTGATACACCATACTTAAAAGTTTCAGCAGTCATGCCTTATAAATAAGGCAGTTATAAACAATCTGCGAGGTTCATAAAGTAAAATTTATTGATTTTTTCCACTACCTAAGTAGAGCTTAGTTTTAGTGTTGAATAGTGACAAAGCGATGAAAAGAATTGCAATTTTGGAAAAAAAATTACTTGTACATACCAACAAAGACAACATTGACAGTCTTTAAAGTACAGAAAGTCATGGATGGTTTGGTTAGATAACCGTTTATTAGATTTTTCGACAATGTAAACTTATTGGATTTTAAAAATTGTGTTCTTTAAGAGACATATACATTTCATAATCACTTACTACAGTTAATTTAAATCGTTCACGCCATTAAAATTTTACTTATTCATTGTCGGAAACAAAATTATGATAAATTAATAGTAATTTTGTACTTCTTTTTCTTTTTGGACAGAAAAATTCTATCAAAGCAATAATGTGTCTTCTGGACCCAGGCAGGCACGAGAGAAGTAATGTTGCATAAAAAATATATAATAATTTAAACATATTCAGATTCATCAAAGCTCTCATTGACTGGGCGAGTTACAGCACAAACACTTGATTGATCAAACAAAATGATTATATCATAAAACAGATTTATACAAAAACAACAAAAGATTCGAGCGCACACAGGTAAGCTTACAAAAACCAATGATCTTTCAATTTCATTTTAATGTTATAATATTTGATGATTGTGGATTCATTATTGTCATCAGACAGAAAACATGAACATAAAGAACTTTAGTTCCAGAGAACGACAGAATGCTCTTTTATGGAGCAGAATGTTTAACCAAATGATTATATTGTATGTCTAAAAAATCTAATATATTATTAAAAGAATTATTTTTACATGAGGTGTTGTTAAAGCCTATAAAAGTTACATCATCAAAAGTTATTGTTTTGGACGAAAAGTCAACAGATATAGTTTTATCAGAATGTGCCTTGTTTCTTCGATAGACCGAATATATATAGACCGAGAATGCAAATTTCAATTGCAATAGCAATGCTTTTTCAACGACGCGTCATGCATTATTCCGTACAAAAATAAGGCATATAAACCGCACTATAACAATGTTAATCAAATTGTTTCAGCAGTATAATGAAAAAGGTAACAGTATTCAATAATGTAAGGAGTGTGCAGTTTCCTTGGCACCAGCCGAGACTGGCCAAGCAGGAGACCAAGCAATGAGTGGTTGTGTCTTGGATCAACGCGCCGCCAGAAGCTTGCGACCTGAAAGGAAGAAAATGTAAAAGCTGATTAGTAAAATTAATCTACTCTATGATATAAGATCTTGAGATGATGTATTGGTGTCGAGATGTTTCTACCTCAGGACGTGGACACTGGGCTCGATTTATGTGATCATTTGCCAAACTCTCAGAGAGATGGAGAGTCAAGATAAAGTTAGTTCTTCTTGGCGAGGGTAATCATTACTTAATGTCACGGGCTTGGTGTCTCTCTCTCTCTCTCTCTCTCTCTTTGACGGGTTCTCTGTCTCTGTCTGTCTCAAGTGTACCGGCTCTTGAAAATTTCTGGCGGCTTGCCGCTTTCTCTAGCAAGCCTCTATTTCCTTTTTTTCCTACCTATCTAGGCCTAGGTTAAGTTGTCTCTCTTTGCGTCATTCTCTCGTTCTTATTTTGAACTCCTTTGCAGTGTTGCAATTTTAATCTGCACCAATCTCACCATTGCTCTTTTCCAATAGCTTTTAGGATTCTTATCAAACATTATTGTGCACGGCGATGGGAGTGATTTTATTTATTTAAAAGTAGACATGAGAACTGTTTACGCAGACTTTTTGCAATAAGGCAAAACATTCTTTGAAAAGAATCTTCGACAGTCTAATCAGCATGATAAGACTTTTGAAAAATATCAAGGCCGCCCAAGTATACATACATAGCACTAATACAGGCCATCAGAAAGACCTTAAGTGTTCCTTGGTTTATAAAGTATATTGCCATGGAAATACATGTATAATAGAATTTTTAAAACCTATTTGTCTGCCTATTTACCTGCGAATTTATCTAATTCCACCAGTTCAGCTACGAATCTACATTTCAGATTTAAAACTTCAAAAAAAATATCAACCCATCCTTCTCTAATGCACATAATGTAAACTACTAAAAGGGTATACACGCATTCATGTCCCCTTTTTCCTATGCTATTTCATATTCTGTACATAATATAAACCATGGCTTTCTATACCGCTCCTTGTAATCAAAGTTGTCCCATTTAAAGCCCAGACCCAGTAAAATTCACTAGAATTCGTCAGTGATGATTTTTACTTCTTCATGTGACTAGAACTAAAAGCTTTCCAACACTGGAATTCATATTCTGGCGGCTAACATAGTCGCCTGCTCCTAACCGTCTCCCCCAATTCATCCACTACCCCAATCCACCCACTCCCTCAGTCCACCCACCCCCTCAACCCATCCACTCGGCTATTCTGTAATTATAATAAGATTCTCATGCAGCGCATTATTTCCTGGCTACAATCATAATCTGGTGAATATTGACCAGGAATGAATTCATCTGGGCCATTAGCAGTCAAAGTAGAAGCTACTTAAATTCTTCCTACAGCCTCGGAATGTCTATCTATCTATCTATCTATCTATCT
>BMAT01005384.1:338549-350223 GCA_019649035.1 Elysia marginata | reverse complement strand
TTATCCACTAATGTGCTCTAAGCGCTTTACATGGGTTCCCCGACATGCAATTCCCAACCAAAGTACCTGCTGAACCCACAGAGGAGCAGCAAGTTAAGCGCATCACTCTAGCATTCTGACAAGATCTTTCACTGCCTATAGTCGGGTACTCGTTTAACGCATGAGTGAGGCGAAGGACTAAACGTCGACCTGCCGAAAGCAGGACTCGAACCCCGGACCTCTCGATCCGAAAGCCGAGCGTCTACCACTACACCACGACGCCACACTTGTTGCTTTGTGTGATTCGCTCCTTTCATTTTTTATGCTTTTAATTTAAACTAAACATAGCCTGAACTACTGAACTGATCGACACGCGCTTTTCACTAATAGTTATTTTAAAATATCTTTTATGTTAAGAAATCATCAAAACGTGACCAAACTATGTTCAACTTAGCAACCGTAGACGAGATGTTTGAATCGTGACTTTTTTCCAAAGGCTTTGTGAGCTTTTGATATTTATACTTTATTTTTAACTTTAAGTCAATCATTTAAATTATATTTAAAATAAGTGCTGATATCCTGAGGCTATTTAACGCTGGTTTTTATGTTTAATGCTCCCAGTCCTGTACTATTCAGTTAAGATCCTTTTTTTTTTGGAAAATAAGTTTTAAAAGCTCTTGACTATAATGCAACTTTACTTTAGCTTAAATGCAGAAAACATTAGTATATTCAGTAATATTACTTTGAGATCAAAAACATTTAAGCAGTTTTGTTCTACATTAAAATCTTACAATCGCAGACATTTCTGTAATGATGTATTACTTTGAGACAAAAATAAGAGTCCTGAAGAATCCAGCGATACTAATTAGAGATTGAAAGTTAAAATTCCTGAGTTGTCTAACAAAAGAAGCTTTATATGATTTTAATGCTAAATGGCTTAGACTACGCTGCAATGTTAGCCTAATAAAACATAAGAGTGGTTTTAAAATAAGACCTTTAAACTATGCCATTTAAAGACCTTCACATCTCGTGAATATAAAAAATCTTAAGAATACACAATTATAAATGTATTTATAAGACGATGAAAGAAAACATATCATACGCATTATTAATCATAAACATACACCAAAACCTTGAGGCTCTCTATCATTAGCTAAGTTGAAATTTCTATTGGAATCCGAGGTTTTGTTTTTGGAGACAGATTATTCGAGTGTTACCATGCTTTGTAAATGGTATACTCTGTATATATTATTTTTATCATCTCGAGTATTAGTCACGTGTGAAAACTATTAACATTATCATATCCATAATCAACTTTATATGATTGTATAAGTTTCCTCTTCGACGCCTATACCTCAAAGATGGGAGTTCTTCATAACATATTGTATCACCTAGTTCTAGTACCGTAAAAGTTTAGTCGTTTGGCGCTGCACATTTCTAACAACAGTTGATTGTCGCGTGATGAAAAAGGACTCCAAATGCAGTGAAAATATTCCAAAGATGTCGAACAGTAGATTTATATAACGCATTAAATATTTTAATATAAAGGTATTCAAAACTTCTAACTATCATGCAGTAGCCTGGTGGACACAATAATGAATGTGAGGACCGAAACTCAAATTACTATCAAACAATTTTAAATCCGTGTTTCTACCATAAGCATCAGTCTTGGGTTTGGTTTGCAATGTGAATAATTTTATATGTATTGTAGGCTAAAAGTCTCACGCTATCTCACGGATGTTAGTAAGATACCATAGGCTTACAATTCTATACTGTTGTAACTATCCAAAAACATCGATTTGAGAATTAGAGCTGGAAACATTTGAATATTATTTTAACACTGACGCTACCCTCCTCTCAGTCAATTTTGAAAAGTCATCTCTTTTTCGTATCTTTTGAAAATTAACTTCGGTTCTATTATTCAGAAAACCTCAAATTTCAATTCTTACCAGCTTTGGCATCTTTTTGAAGATTATATTTTTATATCCGTCTTACTATAGATTTGTAATGTATTCCTACATACACTAAAAGCCCATGGATAAATTTATATGCTCTAAAATGGTTGCTTTATATTTAGCATGTGCTTTTATGCACGCTTTTATCTTTAAAACTAATTTTTCTTTAAACAATTGATATACCAGTAAATTTTGTTAATTATGTAGGCCAAAGTTTGTTAAGAATTTATGTAAAGCGCTTTGAGCTCCTCTGAAGGGAAGGGCCCTCAAAAGGTAAACTTATTATTATTATTATTACTATCATTAATATTATTATTATTATTATTATTATTATCATTACTATTATTGTTATTATTATTAATATAACTATTATTATTATCATTATTATTTTATATATTTTCCTATTGGAAAGAAAAGCATTTAAATGCATGTGTCATGTGTATAATCGCCAGAAGGCCAATTATTTGAAAATCGATATTATTTTGGTAATACCCATACATTTATTTATGAGTCTAAGTTCTTATGCACTTTTTTCATTTTTTTAAACTCTTAAGTTTAGACCAGTAGTACAGTGTATAAGGATGTATAAGGATGGTCTAGATTTGAGACAATATTACTATGTTGACTGAACTTTTGTGAATTTCATATGCGAAGCAAATTTCATACATTTTGCGAGTGGCTAGCGATCAAACACTGGCACACAAAAGTAAGTCGTGGAGTTTCATAACATTGTCATAAATGGGTGAACTGGTGAGAGGTTAATGTGGCTGCAATGTCTTGTGTGTTACATGATTTTCCTTGGAGTCTTTCCACTTGAGGACGGATGTCTATTAGCACAGTTAAACTTTTTGTGACATCGATTTTTTTCAAAGAATTTGTGTTTATGATGATTTGATGGACATTTCGCATTTAGCACTGACAGCATGAATTCTAAATTTTCATCATGATCTAATAGGAAAAAAATAATCTAAATGTCCCTATGGATTTAAAACCTCTTATCATCCTCTCTCTCTCTCTCTCTCTCTCTCTCTTTATCTATCTCTCTCTCTTTCCCTCTCTTAAACTATCTATCTATCTATCCACCATGACGCGCCTACCAACCGGATGGCGAGAAACACGGTGTCGCATAAAAATAAGGTAGGACTAGGCTACAATGTATATCAATCCATGTATCTATTTACCTACAACTGAATCCATCAATCAATTAGTCAATATTCCAAGTTAGCTATGATTTCTTTTTAAAGTTCTCTAAGCTTAGAGATTGGATATATCCTTAAATTTTTTTATTTATCAATTATTTCTTTAGTAATAAAACGCCACTTACATGTATTTGAAGGATCAAAATGGTAATAGAGTTTATCTTTTTTCTAGTTTCTCCTCTTTGAACAGCCAACTCATAAAGCTGCTTTCAACGTCTGGACTCAGATAAAATCATTCAAGAGCCAAAAATAGAAAAAAGAAATCCCTGTGGTCCAGCTCGTCAATCATTGAAGACGTCTATGTGTCTAAAAATAGACAAAACTAGTGCATTTCCGTCTTGGCCCGTCAAGGTATTAGTCTGGGGGTGAGTAGTGCATTCTTAGATTGACAAGGCGTGAGTCGCGTGGCCAGTGGAAGAAGAATAAGCTCTTTGGTTGTGAAGTGCAAACATTGGGTTAGCAAGATGAATCCTAGTGGTTGGCTATGATGAATGGGCTAGTGGTGTTTGTCTACGTGCATTCAGCTCGCCGCTTAGATAAAAACGACGCGAAAACGGCTTGAAAATGGATCAGAAAATAAATGAAATAAAGGCACAATTGTCTGACAAACAGGAAAAAATTAAATGAAGAAATTTTAGCAAATATCTATGAAAATATAAGAGAGGGGGGAACAAAAAGACGGAGAAAGACAGTCGTAGACAGAGAGATAGAAGGATACACACATATTTATATATAGAGAGAGTAAAAATATCTAGATAGAGAGAGATGCATAGATAAATCGATAGATAGACATATAGATTAATGGATGCAAAGATAGATAGATAGACATATAGATAGAAAGATAGATGGATGGATAGACGGGTGAATAGATAGATAGATAGATAGATAGATAGGTAGGTAGGTAGGTAGGTAGGTAGATAGATAGATAGGTAGGTAGGTAGGTAGATAGATAGATAGATAGATAGATAGATAGATAGATAGATAGATAGATAGATAGATAGAAACTAAAAGTTGAGAAAAAATCTGATAAAGCAATCGAGGTAGAGATTAAGAGAGGAGGGGAGGGAGGAAAAAGGACGAAAAAATGGATACATAGACAGCTAAGATAAAGGCAGATAAAGACATAGTAATAAAGAAAATTGAGCAGCGAGGCAGCTAACCGAACAGGAAGCAGAAAGCAATAATAACAACCCAAGGTAACCGACAAGTACCATCAACAGGAGTGGTTCAAATGGCGAGAAGTCTGAAAGATTATTCCAAATACTTCAAACGTCTTTGGTTATACTATGGTCTAGTAACATGACACTGGTTATTATCTTCAGAAGTATGAAAATTAAACCGAGCCGTATTTTTTTTTTTTTGCAAACCATAAGACTGTGTTGCGTAATTCAGCTATATTTTTGTTTATGAGAGATTACTATGTTGTGTAACACAGATTGATACTATTTCCGTGACCCTTAATACGTGTCGTTGGGTAGAGCCATTAATAAAACAAAAAATATAGTCTCTCAATTGAGTAAAAAGAAAATATTTGTCACCTAAGGGAATTGTGAGCTATGAAAAAAACCAAGACCAGTAGTACAGTGTCTAAGGATGATCTAGATTTGAGATAATATTGCTATGTTGACTAAACTTTTGTGAATTTCGTATGAGACCTTAATTTCATACTTTTTGCGAGTGGTTAGCAATCAGACACCGGCACACAAAGTTAAGAATGTTGCATGTACTTTTAATGAAGTCGTACTGGGATTAATATTTTTTTTCTTAAAAAGAGCTAGGTGTCCGCGGTAAATATAAATCAAGGCACCTTATTAATTTTAGTAGTCACTATCAGGTCTGCAAAAGATGTAAACCTTAATAAAGTAAAGAGCGCTTTTATATAGCGCTTTTCCACTAAAGTGCCATTTCCAACCAAAGTACCTTCTAAACTCACAGAGGAGCAGCTAGTTAAGCGCATCACTCTAACATTCTGACAAGATCTTTCACTGCCTATAGTCGGGTACTCGTTTAACGCTTGAGTGAGGCGAAGCAATGTGAGTAAATAGCCTTTCTCAAGGACTAAACGTCGACCTGCCGAAAGCAGGACTCGAAACCCCGCATAATATCCACGAATAGTTTATCTTCCTTATTTGTGTTAACGCAAGGCTTGCATTCGATGGAGGGGAGAGGGGGTGGGGAAGGGGCTGGCTATTAATGTATCAAGTTGCATGGGGAAGAATAGTTATAACTCATAGTCCTTGATATATACCTGTACTATTCATTTGGACTTTCTTGCTCAGTTTCAAGTCTCCGCATTCGGTGAACCAAGCCAGTCAAATATTCATTTAACCAACCAAAAACGAATTTGTCCTCAACATAAGAACTACATCTTTTTCTATCTTGGGTAGTATTTGGAACCATTTCCACGATACACCCATGCCTTTAACTGTGGCTTATATGCATTACGTCGATTCAATTTTAAACTAAAAGCATATATACATTAGTCTTTTCTTCTCTCAATGGTCAAAACGGATGACACCGGTCTGTTAATTGTTGAGCTACGGCTTAAAATGTAGTCTTAGTTTTATTTGTTTTCTGCGATGAAGATAAAACCCCAAATCTTTCTATTTCTTATTTCATATTTATCTGACAACCGCTGAAGTTGGTAATCATACATGGCCAATTTTGTCTCAAAGCTTATGTTTTCTGTTGCAATACACTTTCATTGGCAAACGACCAAGTTGGTTGCTTTTGTCCGTATGTCGATGGGCCATAGTTATACGGCGACTGGTTGAAAGGAAATATTAAATATTGAATATCGATAACTGTTCATCCATAACAATTTTTACAAGAATCTATGGGAACCTGAAACCCTGACTCTTCCTGAAAAACTATTATACATTTGTGCACCAGTTTGTCTACAACAAAGAGCGCTCGTGTATAATAATGATTGTGTATCTACCACTTGTACAACTAACGCTCTATCTGTTAACTTATGTAAGTCTATTTAATCTATCTACCTATCCATTTATCTATCCATTTAATTTTCGATAGATTTGTCTGTTTTCTAACCGTTATATCGGTACATCAATCCACGCATTGATATTTGTCTGTCCAAGCATTTGGTTCGGCCATATATCTATCTAACTAAATATTGCTTGATCTACGAGTGTATCTATCAGTCGATCTGCTAATTTAAACGAAAATTAAAATATCATTGAAACAATGAAAAAAGAAGTTTGTTGTGAATTTTTAATTTAAAATAAAATACATATGTGGCTGTCATCTATCTATCTATCTAACTTACATCAGAATCTAGTTTTTGCACATTTACAGATCTGTCGGCAAAAATGTAAGCTAGATTCTACGTACAAAAATATCTATCTATCTATCTGTTTATTCATCTATCTGTCTTTCTATCTATCTATCTATCTATCTATCTTATCTGTCTGTCTGTCTTTCTGTCCATCTATCTATCTATCTATCTCACTGTGTCTCTGTCTCTCTTCCTCACCCTCAATCACTTAATCACCATCTCTGAAAGAAGGCCATTTCTAATGTATTTTATTGATCGCCCGGGAGCGGATGCAGTGTCTCCCCCGATGAATGCTCATCTGAAAGCGGCAAACCCGAAAAGCATACATAATTATACGGGACATGAGCCAGAGAGAAGCTTGAGTTCTGTGACAAAATGTAAACAGGACTCCCGGGTAGCTGACAAGTGGCGAATATCAAGAGGAAAAGAAGCACTTCATAACCGGAATGTTTGGGAGGGATGGACAGAGGAGAGGATGGATGGCTAGATGGAGAGCAGGGAAAGTAAGATGCTCATTCATATATTACTTGTGAGTAACCATTTGGAAAAGTAGATAGATGGATAGATAGATGGGTAGGTAGGTAGATAGGTAGATAGATAGAAGGGTAGATATGTAGATAGATAGATGGGTAGGTAGGTAGATAGGTAGATAGATAGAGATAGATAGATAGATAGATAGATAGATAGATAGATAGATAGATAGATAGACAGACAGACAGACGGACAGATAGATAGATAGATAGATAGATAGATAGATAGATAGATAGATAGATAAATAGATAAATAGATAGATAGATAGATAGATAAATAGATAGATAGATAGACAGATAGATACACAGACAAAAACATCAAGGGAACAAACATATTTCCACAGGTAATTAGTGAAAGTCAGGAAATGCGTATTTTAGAGGTAGTGGGGTTCAATTTTAACATTTGCTAAAATGTGTTAAAGCGATTGCTTTTCGTGTAAGTGAAGATTTCACGTGCTTCGAGATCTTAATTAGCAACGTGTTGCAGAAATTTAACTTTATAGAGCAAACTACTCTGTTAGAAAATTTCTCATACACGTGTTTCTAGATGTCACCAGCTGGACAAGTTTTCCCAAAGGTGACAGATGTTAAAATAAAAGGCTCTTCTCTCCCCTCCGTTTCCAGCACTTTTTCGTGATACACGTACACAAAATATCTGTTCGGTCTATCTTTCTGGTTTTTTTTTAATCGATCTCACTCTTTGTTCATTCTTCATATTCGGTCTTTTTCTTTCCTTTTCCCCTTTCTTCTTTTCATGTTGATTTTAAACTTAACTGCCCTCTCTTGCTGCTGAAAGGTTTCTAGGGTCATGATAAGCTCTCTCTCTCACACACACACACACTATATATATATCTCTTCCCGCCTCTTTCTACCTTTTTTAATCTATCTTCCTCCCTGCTCTTCTTATACGATTTCCCTCTGTCTGTTTCGTCTTTCTTTTTATCTTAATGTTAAACCTCACTGCAACTCTTTCCACAATCAAGAGAAACAAATCGAGGCGTAGAAACGTCAGACACTTTTCTATCGCTTCATGTAAAATCTAAAAAAAATAGATAATGACAAAAAGAAACTTCCGTGTGGAAAAAGGATATCCACTCCGGTTTGTGTACGCGTGCTAAGGAGATGTCGAGACAGACTAGTTATTATCTATTTTGTATAATTTAAGGCTGTTTCTCTTTACTCGGGAGCTTTTTAATCCCCGTGGAGATGGAACATCTGTACGTCCCGCCTCAGGGTGGCCAGGGTAGCATTAAATTTGAGCCACTTCCCTAACAAAAGTATACTGCAAGAGCCAGTTTAAAGCCAATTAAAAAGATACCAACCTATTGGCAATCGTTGCTTTTAATTTCAATCCGCACATGCACTTGACAGTATGCGCTGTTTAAAACGGAATCAACTGAGTTAAATGGTGGTATTGGCTCCAGTCTCCTTCAACTTTAATATAGGCTGATGTTGTCTCTGCTGATAGTTGTAACCCTTTTGCTTTAGCGTGTGTTGGTGTTTGTGTGATAAAAAAATCACCGAATACCTTCTTAAGAAACTCGGCAAACGGATCGGGAAAAATATCGTCACAGCTCGATTATCAATTCTTTAAACTACTGCAAGCGATACCGATATCTAATGTGGCTGAAAAAGGAGGCTAAATTTTAGTGGCTTGAAAGGCACTGGTCCAAATGGACCGGACCCCAATAGCTAACTTACCGCTAAACACCGCTGGTACAGTGTTGGCGCGAGCGTATGACGTCAGCATGTTGGGCAAGTCCAGAGCTGGCCTGCTGCCGGGACGTTTGTTGCCACTGACGTCTGATTTGGCAGACTTGAGACTACAGAACAATACCAGAGGAGAAAAACATAAAAAATAAGAAATAAAAAATAGTATGAAAAGAAAAACATGGAAAGATGCAAAATTCGGTCAGTGGGTCGGAAACTTATGTCATTATGTCATCGTGTAATAACGTCGCAGATGGGGGTTTCCCAAGAGACGTCGCAACTGAAAACGAAAATCAAAATATCATTAAAATAACAAAAAAAAAAGTTTTTTTGTTGAATTTTCAATTTAAAATACATTAGGTGCTGTCATGCTAGTTGTCATAGCGACATAAATTAATGAACCTATAGAACAAAATAAAGAGAGGATATAAAAGAAAGATAGCGATCATTAGAAGATAAGATGTCAGAGAGGCGGGAAAGAGATAAAGAGACAATTAAATATACAGATTTAAATACAGAGGAACAGAGATAAATACATGGAAAAGTAAATAGACCGTAAGAGAGATGACCTCAGAAGGATTGGGGTGAAAGTGGGGAAGGTTGAGCTGGGAAGGATTGGGGTGAAAGTGGGGAAGTTTGAGCTGAGAAGGATTGGGGTGAAAGTGGGTAAGGTTGAGCAGACATGCAGGATGATACGCGGTTGTTTGAATGAAAGGAAAAAAAACTCGTGTGAAGTATTAGGAGAAAAAAGAAGAAAAAGAGAGAGAGATGGCCAAAGAGACAACAATCGATTAAAAGCGACTGAAAGAGAGAGAAAGAAAATAGAGAGGGAGAACAATCAAAAGAACAGTGTGAAAAAAAACAAGTAAAAGGAACAATCAAATACTAAAAGCTGTCATACAACAGACGAAGAGACACAGAAGACAACAGCACGGGAAAAACCATTATCGCAACAAAGGATTCCTAAAATTATGAAACTCTAGTGAGACGAAGAAACTCAAAACCTGTGACTGACGCTGACACTTTGAAAAAAAGGAGTAAAAACCCCAGAACTGGTCTCGTACACTTAGATGGGCTAGTTGAGACGCGTTCTAATGTGACACCTAAAACCGGGGATTTTACTCTCGTTTAGAAGACCTATCGCGTCGGAACACTATCGATTTTGGCTGCTGTTTCTGTCTCCAGTTTTTCTCTTCATCTCTGTTCATTCTCTTTGCCTTTTTAGATGCCAACAGAAGTTCGTATAAACTAAGCTCTCTGATCTTTTTTTTGCTCTTTCATATTTTTAGAAAAGTTCTGCAGTAGATAATATATTTTGAGCTTTTGTTTTTCATTAAGCCACGAGAGCACTGTAAGTAATGGAAGCAACAAAATGCATGTTTCTCTCGAATTTAGAGGATTTAAGGTAGACACTTACAGCGTACTGGTTGAAAGTAAAAAGGCAATTAGCAATGGATAGAATTCTGCTTGGGTCGAGTACGGCTTAAAATCAATGGCAAAAGTTTTTTGTTTCCTTCAGTGGCAGGCAGTTTGCGTTTTGCTCTTAACTTAAAGTCGCTGGTTCAAATATTTTCCAGTTATTTTCAGTCAAAGCCTTAATGTAGTCACCGTTTGTTACTTTTTGCAACTTTGAACCTTTTCAAGTTTAAAAGCATTATCACTACAAAATCATCATCATCATCACGACCAAGTTTTTGATGAATGCTCTTACAGTTACTACATAATTATAGAACTCTCGCCTCATAAACCGTAAAAACCTTTCTTTGCAGGTTTAAGTCTGTCACGCTCGATTGTTTAGATGGGTGGTTTTTATTATTTCATTATTCATCTCTGTCCCACCACGACTTTATTATATATAGGAATAAGCATTAAACATGCGATTTTAACAATCCAAGTCTACTCGTTTTCTTTGACCAACATTATCAAAATTAGCCTTACTATCAATACACTTTAATATCTTAACTATGATTACCTGCATCAAAATTCCCATAATCGTAATAAAACCAACAGCGTCATTGACTTTACTTTAATATATTTTATATTTTCTTTTTCTTCTTCTTCTTCTTCTTCTTCTTCTTCTTCTTCTTCTTCTTCTTCTTCTTCTTCTTCTTCTTCTTCTTCTTCTTCTTCTTCTTGTTATTATTATTATTACTATTATTTTTTATTATCATTATCACGGTACCGGTTGTTATAATCATTATCTTGTAATCATTCTTTTTATGATTGATTTCGATACAGACTAAAGCTTCATTCCATATCAGAGATCTCTCGTACAATCAATTATTGTACAATTAGTATATGTCATTACCGTTGTCCTTACGGTGACTACAAGGAGAAACAATAAAAGCATTCCTCTAACGATTATCGGTTCGCAAAGAGCCTTAAAATCTACTCACAGAAACATGACTTGCTTTTTTTGTCATACTTTTTTAGTGCCATGACTAGCAGAAAGGGACTTTCTAAAACACATTTCATTAAAATTCAATTCTCTTAACGCTAATCAATGTTTTAATAACAACACATAATGTGGTCATGAGTTTCTTAAGCCAAAAGTTATGAAGGATGGGGCTTTGATGAAAAGGGGGTATTTTGTTATACAAAAAAAAATTCTGTATTTGTTAGCATTGCTTTTTGTCAAGTGGAACCCGGTGATGACCAATACGAGAACGACTGGGCAAGAAACCCGACCCTTCTCTTTTTAGGGACGTCTGGAGATGACACTGTCATTGATTATACTTTTATGCCTACGATTCTCTTCCTAAAGTTAAACTGTTGTTTTAGATAAGTTTTATTTGAAATCTAAGTTTTAGCATCATAGTATATCTTACATAGAACTCCTGGTGACATCTCCTGGAGCGCGAGTTCGAGGGCCGAAATCATTCACAGTGGTGGACAGAGTGTTTCCAGCTGAGAGATAGAAAGAGAGAACACTCAGATCATATATTGCTTAAAATAGTAAAATGTAATCCAATATGAATATTCAATACAGATTGGGTTTAGCAACAA
>BMAT01005384.1:302872-313118 GCA_019649035.1 Elysia marginata | reverse complement strand
TTTTTTTTTTGTTCTTTCCAATTTGTGGAAGCGTAAATATACTGACGGTAATGAAAGGCAAACACACACAGTTATCCCTCATTTGACCCATATTGACCTCTGGCTGACCTTCAGTGAACTGAAATAAAATTCAGCTCGGCCAAAAAATTAAGCAAAGGAAGAAAACTTTTGACTCATGAAGAAATTATGGAATTCCAACACGATTAAGTGCATTCTGTTTACCTTTTAAATTGATGCCCGAATACTACAGTTAAAGAAGGAGACCGCATTTCTTGCGGTTTGGTGGATGCGAATTAAGATCAAATATCTTCTCAAAGTGATTAAAATATTTGTTGTTTTTTTTTCTGTACCTTGACAACCTAGATGCTAACTTTTAAACAAGGGCATACATTTTATTATTATTATACTGTTAGATACAGTATTGTTTAAAATATATAAGGGAAAGAGTAGAATTTTTTGCATTACAAATTCAAACCAAGGACCATAACTATTACCAATTTGGAAATATTTTCCCAGAAATATGCATGTGAGTTGATATACATCGGGTCAAGTCTTTTGCTTCTTTGCAATGTGTCGAAATATCAACATATTACCAGCAAAGGAAAGCTAAATATTGTTATCCCCAATTTGACCTTTACAGACCTCTGAATGACCTTTTTATCTGCCATCCTTGATTAGATTTTTTTTTTACTCCGAGTAAGCTACCATCTCTATACATGTCCGAACACGATGAAACAAAAACAATTCTCTTTCAATATGTTTAAGGTTTTTACTTGTTATGACTGGATTAAATATGATTGCAGAAAAATACACGAGAGACAAATATCTTGCTATTGCATTCTCTATCCTCATTAAAATTTTTGAGACTGTACAGAGAAATAATCATTTTGCTGATTGTTCTTTGCAGTATGCTGATTCACTTGTGAAGGACAAAATCTGTTTCCTTTTCATGGTGAGATCTTAAGGTGCACAGAAACAGTTGCATTCAATTGTACAGAAAGTCAGGAATGAATTTATAGGAGGGGAAGAGTCGGGAAGTGAGCTTATCGCGTAGCTGACTTAAATGAAAACCTATCAAGTTGTGAATGCAAAAAGTACTGAAATTTGTTTTATTTTAATACTATTGCTCGTTAGATGATCATGATAGTTGTAAAGGTTGCGATAATGAAGGTGATGATGGTTGTGGTGATGGTTGTTGTTAAGGTTGTGATGATGATGATGATGATGATGATGATGATGATGATGATGATGATGATGATGATGATGATGATGATGATAGGTATCGCAATCATTATGATGGTGAGCGTCGGTTGGTGGTAATGATTGTAATGATGAGAAGAGTGGCCGTAGTGGTGGTGGTGGTGGTAATGATGATGGTGATGATGATGATGATTATGATGATGATGAGGATGATGATGATATTTATCGTGATCACTATGATCTTGAGTGTGGATTAGTGGCAATGATTTTGATGAGGAGGATGATGGTCAAAGTGGTGCGGGCAATGATTATGATGATGATGACGATGACGATATGATGATGATAGTTATCGTTCTAATTATGAAAATGAGTGTTGCTTGGTGGTAATGATTATGATGAGGAGGATTCTAGTCGTAGTGGTGGAGTGATAATCATTATGATGATGATATTGAACTGATGAAAATAAGGAGGGTGATTACGTAGTGGCAAAGTGATGATGCTAAAGTCTGTCGCGATGGTGATTGTAATGAAAGTAATATTGGTGGTCTTCGTAGTGGTGGTGGTACAAACTAAAGATGATGAGTGACAACAGCCTGTAGGTTAGACATACCGGGAAGTCCCTGTTACAAGAACTTTGCCAGACATCATCTCGTAGCTTGTCATAAGTATAATTATACTCTCCGGCTCCGAGAACGGTGCTAGACTGAAAAAAAAGAGAACATAAAGCTTGAAAATTCGAATTGCTAGTCTTGATACTTTTCTATACTTTATTTTATCTGTGTTGTTGTATTGCGTCACTGTCTCAATCTACATGTTTTTAGTCTATTTGTCCTTTTTTTTTTAGTTTATCACGGGTAGAGGCATTTTCTGTTCTTCGCCATCCGGTTTTGTTGTTTTGTTTTGTTTTGTTTTGGTTTTTTTTTGCAGTCTCTGTGTGCTGTGCTCTTGTCTGATTTATTTTTTCCACTACGCAGTCCCGTTTTTATGCTATAAATTCTCTGAAATCGCCTTCATAAACGCTCTGGATCTAGAAACTAGGTTAACTTTGATTTCCTGTTGTCTGCAAACAACAAGGCGATGGATGTTAGCTGAAAACTGTTGAAAACTGTACGACTGCCTCCCCTTACATAAGCCTGAACTTTCGATACGGTAGGATATGACGACCAATAAGACAAATGGGTGAATTGTGGTTTAAGAATGTTTTTCGAAGAAGTTCTTGAATTGCGTTTAGGGGCATACAGTTTGATTGAATTTTTTTAGTTGCGAAGTTGCTTGTCATAAGCAACCATGATTTCTGTCTTTTCCCGATTAAGGTTAAGTTTGTTTGAAAACATCCATGACTTGATTTGTTTATTGATTTTTTAAAATTTCCTTGGTTTTTGTTTAAATCTTCAACTTCGGGGTGTTTGCGTTTTAAGTAAACGTGGATGCCGTTTAAAACAACAATACCTTTAAAATTAACCTGTCTTTCTGAATTCCCAGCCTCAGTATCACAAAGTATATTAAGCTAAGAAGTGTGATATCTTGCTCTTATGGACGACGCTCGGCTTTCGGCCCGCGAGGTCCAGTGGTCGAGCCTTACGTTTAGCAGGTCAACATTTAGTCCTCGAGAAAGGCATTCCTTCGCCGCACTCAGACATGTTACTGTAATGAGTACCCGGCTACTGACAGTGAAAGACCTTGTCAATAAGATAGAGTGAAGCGCCGTAAAAAATACTGCTCTATGAGCTCAAAAGGTCAATCGGTTCGTTATGGCCTGTCGAGGAACCTACGTAAAGCGGTTGGAGCATTAGAGAGTTAGGCGCTATATAAAAGCGGTCTATACTTTTTTCCCTCTTCAACCAAAACAGCATCTTGGCATACATAGACGAAGATTCAAATCGAACGTTTATTTAAAGATGAAACAATGGGCTCCCAAACCCAACATAAATACATATCTGGTGGCTTTTGCCGCTCTCGCCCGTCATCGTTACAAGTGTAGAAAATGTAATTAAGGCTTAGGAGACATAAAATTTATAAAATTGCTGCAACTTTTTGTGCCATCTTAATGGTTCATATTTTTAGCCTATTGTGTCTAGATCTAGGCAAGCTTTAATAACCAATGCTATTTTCAGATGTTAAACTACTAAAATCTAACTTTTTATTGAAAGATTATATTAAAAAATCACTTTTGCGCATCATAAAGCGTGTCTTGAAATTTGCATTGAAAAGTGTACCTATTTAGTGTGGCGTAATAAATAAATGTATAAAATAAGATTTGGTACCATCAAGTATAACAGCACGAGGAATTACATAATAATGTTAATAAACATATCTATGTTGATAGAAAGGCGTATTTGATTTTGAGGTGTAAAGGGGGTTTTATTTTCGCTTCATTGATTATTCTAAAGCCTTTGACAGGCTAAGATAGTAGAGTCTGGTAAATACACTAGAAGATCTTGACATTGATGGAAAAGATCTAAGAATGATCAGTAGTTTATATTGAGTTTAACGTGCTCTTGTAAAAGTGGTAGGAGAGTTAAGTGTGTACAAATTGATCAGACAGGGTAAAAGAAGGGAATGTATCATGGCCTATGATGTGCTTTTGGAGAAATCAAAAAGAATACCCAGGGTTGGAAAATGAATGGAGAAAACATGAACTATATAAGATATGCAGTTGATACAGTCCTGATCGCAGGAAAAGAACTTCAGAGGCTCTTGTTTATTGCCTGGGAGATAAGTGATAACATGAGATTAATCCTACATATGAAGACAACCGAATGCCTCATAATATATAAACAATCAGCTATATGGAATCCAGAAAAACAAGCAAAATAAGGAAACAAATTTCAACATTAAGGCTGACTGATTACTTTAGTTTCAGATATACAACTGAATAAAGAGAAGAACATTGCAACATCCAAGAATGCTCTTCAAAAATGATCCCCATCTTAAGACCAGATACCATTGTATAATCTCAATGTCAACTGAAATTACGATCTTGAAACAAATGTCTGGTCGACGTGAGGTTTTGAATGTGAGAGACAGTAAGTTAAGGAAAAACTAAAGACAACGGCAAGTTTGGATTATTACATGGATGTTGAGAATCTCAGGGAAAGAAAAAAATCTAATGAACATCTACTTAAGGAGGAAAAAAGTAAAGGATCATTATTGATATTAATCAGAAAAAGACAAAACGGGATTTTTAGACCACGTAAGGAAAGGTAGAGGCTTTGAGCTTTTAGCAAGCGTGAAAGAAGCAAACAAAAAGCTTCCTTCCTGGAAAGTCTACGCAAATCATTCAAGAGATCAACAGAAATGTCAAGGAATTTTTTAATTTGTCTGATGACAGGGAATGTGTGGAGAGCCATCATTGCCCCAGAATTGGCACTTGTTGATGATGAACATTATGTCTTTTTAGGTAACTGTGCGAGTCAAAAAAGAACTGCTACAAAAATTCCATCTTATCACTCGTTAACTATCCCCGAGGTAAAAAACACATAAATATTATAAAACTTCCCAAAAATAGTCAGACGGATCTGCCAGCACCGTAGACGTGAAATTATTCATAATTCTTTCGTTAATTCATGTATAATATTCAACAAACAAAAATGTTAAGCTATTCTTACTTACATATATACATGTACAAGGCAAAGCATATATTTTATGTTTTAGCACTGACCCACTGAAATAAACAAACAAACAAAAAAGCTTTTGAGGTTGATAACTTCAAGTTTGATTCGTGCGGGCCGCTTTCATTCCTCTCCCCTTCATGTCTCTAATGTACTTATTGGTAGGCTATCTATTTTCTTTAAACTTTTATCTTAATTTTGTATAACTCTCCTGTTCATGAGACGGGTGAGAGTGAGGTTGGTACCTGTAGTTTCTTTGCGAGTTGTAATGCTTGCTGTCGAGACTCCCGCTCAGAGCCGTATAGGTTTCTGTCGTTAACTCCTGTCATACTGGCCAGCGATCATTCCACGGGCCGTCGCTGGTTTGGTGGGGAGAGCAATATCTAAAGAAAAGAAGGTTATGATTTTCTATTAGTCTCTGTTATATTCATCTGGGTTATTTTTATGAGTTCAAAAGATGTTTAAATGACTTGCAAAGCCTAGATATAGATTTGTTATCATCTATAGCAATATACATAGCCTGCCGACATGATGATGAAATGGTCACATCACTTCGAATCGGCGTGTTTATACAACCTTTAAGTGAGATCAGTTGTTCCATATTTTCAGGTACAAATTCCGCTAAAAAGTTTATCAAAAGCTTTTTCACGTTTTAGCTTATTTGATCGTTACAAAGAGTCATTAAACCAATTTTTTTTGTTGTCCCCAATATCGTTTTTTGAATAACGCTGTACTTTTAATATGAAAAATGGCCAAAATACCTTTTGAGCTTTAGTTATTTCAAGCTACGGGTACTTGAAGCAAGTAGATATCCGCAAGTCAACACACAATCCACGGAGAACAAAGACCTGGTGTAATGAATCAGGAACTGCCTAAAGGGTTGAGCCTATTAAAGCTATATTTCGATTTGTGTTGCGAATCAAAGAGGCAGTCATGGAGTATATCGAGAAATCGATCCGCTATCGGTCGGTAAGGCGAACTTGTTTTGTTATTGGGTGTAAGGTAAGACACGGATTATTCTAAACCAGCCCCGACCTCTGTGAGTGGCCGGGAACAGTAAGAAAACTGGCAGGAGATTGAAGAGTGCTGTTAATTACAGCTCGACTTCACGCTAAGCACATTATGCTTGCAATATTTATACAGCCCAGGAGCGCAGATCTTAGCGTGACTTATCCTCCTGCCTTCTTACCCCCCACCTTTCTCTCCCATATAATGCACCCCATCGGCTATATGTATGAGCTAGATGACCTGATGGTCTACTCCGTTTTGTTCAAAAGATTTGATTACATTTGTTCTTTGATTTATAGTTTTGCCTTTTAAATTTTTAAAATTAATTAAGATGCTTTCCTGCGCACATGAATGAACAAAGCTTTGATCATATTTGATTGGCGGAAATACGAAGAAAATATTCCCTGTGACCATTTTTGTTGTTCTGGGCAGTAATACTCGCTTCAAACTTATAGTTAAGCTTGTGTAGATGCCAGAATAAAAGAAAGAAGTTTTAAAAGTAACAAAAAATTGTGAAGTCTCATGTTCCAGTGCTTGTCACGCAATGTAAGTAGAGTAATGAAAAGAATAAAAGATGCAAAGTCAAGATACCTGCAAGAGTTATGAGTGACACCAATCAAAGCAATGTGACTTTGTGTCAACAAAAAGGTACGCCGCTGTTTCGCTACTGTACAGTCTATCAGACAAAAACCGCGCTCGGTATGTTTGAAACTCATTGGGCTACAGGAAACTGGATCTATTCTGATCTCACATTGCAGCACTGTATAGATCAATTATTTGAGACTCATCTGGCTACAGGAAACTAGATCTACCCTGATCTCACATTGCAGCACTGTATAGATCAATTATTTGAGACTCATCTGGTTACAGGAAACTAGATCTATCCTGATCTCGCCTTGCAGGACCGCATAGATCAATTGTGCTGCTGGTTCCAACATCTGTCTCAACCAATTTTTTTCATTTGTTAATTCATGAAATGTTAATCACATGCCTAATATGTATTGATTAAGGCGTAACTTTTTGTCTCCAGAAGAAAAGTTGTCAGAAAACTGCTCACGCTTTTTTTTTCTTCTCAAATCGCTTCTAGGGAGAAAACATACGTCTGTTTATTTCTGAGAACATTGTCACACTAGCCTTTGGATTTAGTTTTTCATTTTAGTGATCAACAATAAGGTAAATTCTGAAAAAAAAATTTCATATAAAATGTTTAAGTATGTTGCCATGAGTAAGACATTGACGCTTGCCAAGTGAAAACTATGCTTCTAGGATATTTTTGTTGCGGTTGCTGCTGCTGCTGTTAGTGTGACCATGGGACTGATGTAACAGTTCTTGTTGATGTTGTTAATATTGTTCTTTCTCTAGCTTAAAATATGCTATCCCTTGTTCTCTTCAAATTTTCTTATCATTTTGGTCTAAGATAAGTTTAAACTTCTTATTTCTTGTGTGAATTAATATAAATACGTTAAGTGTTAGTTTATTCACATCAGTTTTTTTTAAATACGGGTGTATATCACAAAGATAAAACAATGACACCACTATCATAAATGTACAATCAACACCGCCATACGTTTATGATCAATACCATCCCAAAAGGCTTAAGCGCTGTTAAGAAAATATAAGTTAAAAGCGTTTTTAAAACGACTTATCTACTAAAAGATTCTCCGACAGGCCATCACCAACCAAATTAATGTACCGACCTAATTTATAGAGAAACAGCCGTTAACGCAAATCACTCTAGCCCACTTCGAGATCATTACATTTGACGCCTGAAAACTTTTCCAAAGTCGAGAACACCGACCTGCCAAGCCGCGGTTTGAACCCAGGCTTTCTCCACACGACAGCCGAGTGTCTACCTTTAGACCATGATGTCTCACCTATCTATAGAATCATCGCCACTGATAAAAAAAAAAGGTTCCTTCATCCATGATAGCAGGGAAATGGAGGCCGGAAACGTGAAAAAAAAATTCTTAAGTCTATGAATGCAGTTAGAAATATAAATTTAGCTTTACCGCTGTAAGTTCGAGAGTATAAGTTTCATTATTCTAACATCTATTTAGGCTTTGTTTATTGATTTTAAAAAAGTTGAAAGATAAAAACAAAATTGAATATTGTTGCAATATGAATAGGGACTGAAAGACATAAAGGAATGAGATTAGAGAAAAATCAGGAATAGCGTCCATTTCCTGAAAGACAACATCGAAAATAGTGGCTAACGTAATTAAGACCTAGATAGGACCACAGGGATCTCATTTACATAGATTTCTTAGAAGAAGCAGTAGAGGTAAAGAAATTGCGTATCTTCAATATATATAATGTGTCGTGTATAATATTAAAAACTTTTTTCAAGATGCAGTGGGTATTTCCATTTTATTAACATTAAAGTGTTGTCATTTAAAAAAACTTACCAAAACAACGTCAAGTTATAAATTGGCATGTGTTTGCATAAATAATTAGATGCCACAGGGATCGAGATAAGAAAAATTCCAGTACTCTTGTTCATATCTCATTCCTAATACAGAAACCACCTAAGGTAAAGTGGAGTCTGATCTCTCTCATACCAAAAAGGAGTAAGGAGAATCCACAGCAAAGCCCACTAAATCGCATTTTATCCTTCACTTTACCTTAGTATTTCCCTGTCCGAGTCTTAACTCCGCGAGGATTAGCTGGCCACGGGAATTTTCTGCTATCGCTAATCTGTCGATCTCTATATAAAGAGAATTGCCCCAGCAAAGCTAACATTATCGCAGATTATTTCAATGCGTCCTCATCTCTCCCTAGAGTACATTGATTTCTCATTGATTGTCTCATAATCTACGTACTGGCATGGTGTCCCAATTTAAACGCAAGAAAATGTGTCCAATTATAACCTTTCCCCCACATATAATCACACCATACAGGTCGACCGTATGTATACACTTTAAAATATCATAAACATGTAAACACATGCCCATTAACACATCAGATACCAATACACGCTGTCTGTTAATAATACACCAACTCATTGAAATGATATAAGAACAAACACATATTCTTAAAGTCGCACAAACACACGCCCATTAACACAGTAAGAACACACGTACAGCCTTCAAAACATCTTATACGAAAACACATTCTGAGATTTCAAAAACATCATACTTTAACTCACACGCATGTTCAAAAGTTAAATATAAACCACATACACACCTTATGAAACATCATACGAACACACACACATGAGCTCAAAATCTTACAGGTACGTGCTTATTAAAAATCATATACGAAGACACACATGGTCTTAAAAGCATACAAGTGCATACCCAATTAAAACCTATATGAACACACTATGACTAATAAATTCTATATAACACACATTCCCATTATTGATTACATAATCACATACACTATTATTTTCTCGACGAACCTTCAAGCATTAAAAAACTCAAACAACTACATACTGTAATAAATTCTATACCAACAGACGTTCATTAAAAAACAAATATCAAGACACACAAATGAATGCTATACGATCACAATTTCAGTTTGAAAAAAATGGAGAACCACACACAAATAAATTCAACACGAATACAAATTCATTTTGAAAAGAAAACTATAACCACGCACACAAATACATTCTACATGAACACATTCATTTTTTAAAAATCCATAATCATTCAAACAAAAGTAACTTTTATATGGACATTAATTTAAAAAAAACCCACACAGACTGACTATTAAAGTATAAAAGGGGACCAAAACATACATCCTTTATTTTAAAACATTTCACTAACATATACACCAACAGAATGTTATATAAACAGTGGTAAATCCAACTGGCATACACTCAGAATAAAATTAATAGTAGAGGCAGCCACTGCACAATCAAATAATTGAGGGATTTTAAAGGCACGAATTAGCAGCGGAGAGAAGTAGGCTTTTAAGTGGAAATGCCCGAAATGTCTGCCCTTAGTATTATTCGAACCGTCGACTTATAGATGCTTCGGCACCCACCGCCTTGCCACTTAGAGAAATATAGCTTATACCGTGTCGCCACTATGCTCCTTGTGTCGCCTTAAAGTTTGACAGATGAGTTTTCTTCGGTAAAGAGATTCACAAGGAGCGTAAGTTATATAATTGATACGTATGTGCGGATAGCTTCTATGGAATTCTTCGTACGTTAAAAAAAATGTTACCCCTAGTTAAGTGCCCAATCTTTCTATCTTCAAAACGTTATGTCGAGTGAACTTCTTTATTTTCACGCAGTCTCCACCAAGTTTGACATTTTTTATGTATGAGAAACTAGAGTTTTTAAATTCTGTGGAAGTTTTGGGTAGCAGTCCGCTTGAGTAGGTGTGAAAAGCTTTCAGCGTGTCTTTCCATAATGGATCATTTATTTGAGCAGCTTGATTGATTGAAGGGTATTTTGACAAGCCCAATTCCACTTCAAAGGT